>JASANF010015135.1:0-57123 GCA_030248245.1 Trissonchulus sp. WLG1_4
GGGCGAAATTCGCAGAATATCGAATTTCGCCATTAATTTCTAGGGTCGTTAGTTAGGGCGGCTTCTTTTAGCTGCTACCGTACCTACGCAGCTAGATAGATTAGTTTTAGAAATAAGATAGATAAGAATTTAGGGTTATAAATTAAGTAAGTTAAGGGTGAGAAAGTAGGTACGGTAGCTAGGCCAATAGGGGGGGGCGGTTCGAACGTCCCCTATACAGGTTACACTGTGCGCCTTAATTTTCGAACGTCCCCGTTCGAACATCGAACGTCGATATGTCTAGTTCTAACCATTGATTTGGTCGAAAGATCGTTTGACCAGCTGCCAAGTTCGAAGTGTTTTCGCGGTGAATTCAACAGGGGCGAGAGAAAAAAAACTATATATATGGCGTGATAGCTCGATTATGGAAAACTGTTTAGAGTGTATGGAATGATGCAAGTTATACCAGATATATATATATATATATATATATATATATATATATATATATATATATATATATATATATATATATATATATATATATATATATATATATATATATATATATATATATATATATATATATATATATATATATATATATATATATATATATATATATATATATATATATATATATATATATAAACAGCTATACGTAAATAAAAAAAATACAGGCGTATAGAGACGTAAAAAATAGAAAAAAAAACCACGAAAAGCTGACAAGAATAAGAAATACATATTAAAGCAAGCTACCAACAAAATAGGCACTACAAATTATGACAGGACGAGATTGTAGAGGACCATAACACAAATGTACAAACAAACACAATAAGAGAAAATAAACATACACTACAAACAAACAAAGACAAACAAACAAAGACAAACAAACAAACAAAATTACTAAAATAAAGCAATAGACAAGCGCTGTGATGGAAGTCAGTAATAACATACAAATGAACAAATAACTGGGCGAAATTACTAGGTCCGTGCGAAATTAAACAAATACAATATTCGGCGTTAGGAGGGATAATAAGAACGATGTTGCCATCAGAGGTGGAATACAGCGGGGCCCACGAATGAAATTGGGTGTTGGGGTAGGTGGTGGGCACGGGCATAGCAGGAACGAAGGAGGTGAAGGGTTTTGAGCTGGCTTGAGGAATGGCGAGTGATGACAGCAAGGGCTGTTGAATGGGACGATGATTCGGCTTCTGCGGGGCGGGTTGGGCGGAGGGCTTGGGGACCGTTGGGGGCAAAATTGGCACATACTTTGGAATTGTGGCTGCTGCTTGCGAGGGTGGGGGTGAGACTGCTCGGGCTTTGGAAATCGCCAATGAGCTCGGGGCAGGCTGTCGCAGGAGTTTGGGGCGGGCGGGCATGGTGGATCGCGTTGCCATCGTTTGCATGTATGGTGCATCTGACCAATGCGGATGCAGGCATCGCAGAATGCGGCAGCGGGCGGCCAAAAATACGAAATAGGCTTTGGCTCCATTGTAGTGCAGAGCTGGTCGAGGGTTTCACTCAATCATTTCGAATGTATCCGGGTCGAAATCGCCGTCGGTAAAGTCCATAGTCTGTCGAAATTTCACTCGGGAATTTTTGCACATTTCCTTAATAATGGTCGATAGCTGCTGGGCGCGATTTTGTTCGGCTGGGGTTTGGGGAAAGGGGCCAAACCACCGGATATTCGTGGTTAGGGCGTTGAGGGCGGTGAGAGCGGCACTGATGTTCTCTCTCCAACGTGACTCGGTTAATTTCAAGTCGTTGGACCCGATCGTAATGACGATGTAATTGTAGGTTTCAGGGGCCTGTCGCTGCAGTAGCCATAGAATACTCGCGATGGACGCCCCTGGTGACGAAATCACTCGTCCACACTCTAGGGATCGTAAATATCGAAGGTCCTGGTCAGCGACAATGAGGGCGGAACGTGGGGGGCCACTGAGTGGGGGCGCAGTAAAGCCTTGGACGAGATCGAATGGTGGTGGGTCGCCGTTACGAATGAGCGCAGCTGCCTATTCGAGTAGGCGGCCTTGCTGGTGGAAACCTGGCAGGTTGTCCCAGTCGAGGACTTCAGGTCGCGTTATGGTGCCGATTGACCAGAAAGGGTGTTTGCCGAGACAAATGAAATTTGTTTCCTCTTCCATGAAGAGGTCGTAAACAACCCTGTGCAACTGGGCGACGTGATGCCAGGCCGAAATAATCACGTTGTTTCTGGTCAAAATCTACGGCCCGTTGCGCTCGATATAACGGTGCCGGTGGGTGGACAGAAATACGTCCATGTCGTTGGCCGTTCTGGTGCGTAGTAGCTCGGTTGCCAACTCAGGCAGACCCAACAGGACGAAATGGATGTATTCGATGATCATCTTCACGTGGGTGAAAAGCATGTTCCCCACGGGAATGTCGCGCTGGAATTTATGGTAGGGCGAAAGGGGATGGTGGGCGCCGTCGATAAACTCGGTTCGGTAATTTGGTTCGTAATTCGGGTTTGGGGCGACATTTTGCGCCTGTTTTTCGCTGTCGGTACTGTTCTGCATGTTGAAGTCAATGGGCGCGTTATCAGCAGCTTGGGACGGATTGGGGGACTCAATGACGTCAGGGGACGCGGGGGAATCAGAGCAGTCAATCGGGTTAGCATTCAGCTGAGGGGGAGGGTATTGCGGAATGGCCGGAAACCCAGGGGGTGGTGTCATCGCTTCTGACACGTCGATCACGTCATCCATGGGCTCGGCTTCGGGGGGCGGCGTACCGGGAGGCGTCTTGGGTCCAGGCATAGTTGGGAAAGTTTGGCGAAATTACACAATTGGAATAGGAATAATCGAAATAATAGCAGAGTCGCGTACAAAAGTAACAGTAAAAGAAGCGGACGAAATATAGAAAGCAGATAGGGCAGAAAGAAACGGAAATAAGAGAAGATTGACAGCGTAAGAAGGCTTATAACAAAACATTTCGAACATAAGTTGTGAGAGACACTTTCTTCGAAAGACTGGCGTGGTAGACTGAATTGAGTAAACTATCTAGAATGTTATTTCAGCGATTTCCGACTTCCAGTCGAGTAGTTAATGGCTTTTTGACACTATAATAATAAATAAAATTCGAGTTTGTCCTCAGTGAAATTCCGGCGTAAGCGAGTTAAGAAGGCGATTTGTTTATTTCTTTTGCAGGCTTCTTGCTGGGGCGCGTTTGCGAAATAGAAGTCTGTTTGCAATTGCGGACCTTCGCAAATAATGGACAACCTGCTGCTGCGAGGTGGCTTCGAAAGTTTACGAAAGGCTTCATATTTCAAAAACCAATACGAATGGAAATGCTATTATGAATAATAAGACGAAATAGACGAAATATAAACAAAGAAATTGTGTAATTCACATTGATTTACAAAAATGCATTGACATATATTTCTATCGAAATGTATTGCTTATAGCAAATAGAAACAGAAATTAATTTTGTGTCGTTTTAGCTATGCGTAGAGAGCGTCTTTGGGCGAGTGTAGGTGTGTCCGAAAAAGGCACTGCTGGTCGTGCATCTGGTAATTGGTTTTTAAACTGTGGAAAGTGCAGACCATAGGCTTTTTTAACATGGTCAACATGGCGAGTTATAGGTCGTTTTGAAGGGTCGTCAATGCTACGTAACTCAAGATTTTTCCCGTTAATGTCAATTATACGGTATGGTCCGTCCCAAAAGTTTGATAGTTTGGGAGTTTTGCCCTTAGTCGTTGTGGGCGTGAAGACGTATACTCTATCCCCAATGTCGAAAATAGGTATGGTCGATTTGCGGTCATATGACTGCTTCTGACGTTTTTGAGCAGTATTAATGGCTTGTTTCGCAGTCAGCCAGGCGGATTTGAGTGATTTACATAAGTCGCGTACGTAATCGTCGTATTCAGCATAGGGAGACATATGTTGGGTAAGAATTAGGTCGGAGGGGGTGATAGGGTCTCGTCCGTACAGTAAGAAATAAAGTGATTCGTGAGTGGATTCATGGATTGAACCTCGATATGCATAAAGTATTAGGGGCAAAAATTTGTCCCAAGTTTCTTGTTTGTTGGCGCAATAGTGAGCTAACATTTCCTTTAAAACTCTGTTTTGTCTCTCGACTTGGCCTAATGTTTGCGGCCGATAGGGCGTGCTTGTGACTTTGGCCGTATTAACTAATTTGCATATTTCTGACATGGTTTCGGCAGTGAAGTAGCGTGCATTGTCTGATAGTAAAGTTCTAGGTGGGCCGTAACGGCTTACTATTTCGTTAACAAAAACGGCTGCGATTGTGTTGGATTCTGTATTAGTAATAAGAAAAGCTTCGCAACATTTTGTAAAACTGTCGACAAATACAAGAATGTACGTATTGCCTTTAGTAGTCATTGGTAGAGGACCGGCGACATCAACGCAAACTCGTGAAAAGGGGACACCCTCAATGGGAATAGGGGTTAACGGACTGCGGGGGTTTGGGTTGGGCGATTTTTTCAGCGCACAAATACAGCATGCCTTGCAGTACGCTTTAGTGTCACGCCGCAGTGATGGCCAATAATAGCGTCGCTTTAAGTGCTGGTAGGTTTTATCAAATCCACGGTGGCCGCCAATTAAAGGACTATCGTGAAAATCAGCTAATAAATCGGCTTGTAGACATTGAGGGACTGATAATACAGGTCGAGCACCTGTCATGTCCGATATAATACAGGACGTCTTTCAGTACGTAATGATTAGCTTGTTGCCTAATTATTTGTCGTCTATATGGGTCCGAAGGTAAGGATCCTTTGGCGAGATAACGACATATAGGTCCCAAAAATTGGTCGTTTTGTTGCAAGGTTAAGATATCTTGTGGGGTCTCAATGTCAATGACATTTATGGTCGGTTTTGCGTCAGATGAATAATCTATTCTGCTCAAAGAATCCGCATTTGAATTAACACGTCCAGGTCGATGCTTTATTGTCATATTATGTTCTTGTAGCTGAAGGGCCCATCGGGCGAGTCGATTTGAGGACGTTTTTGTGGTGAAAAGCCTTTAAGACACGAACAGTCTGTGACAGCAGTGAATTCGTGACCGTAAAGGTAGCAACGAAAATAGTTGACAGCCCAAACTACAGCCAGAGCTTCTTGTTCCACAGACGGATAATTCTGTTCGTGTTTTAGTAAGCTCCGACTGGCGTAAGCGATCACATGTTCGTAGTTGTCGTGAGTTTGACTGATTACGGCGCCTATTGCAGGACCGCTGGCATCAGTATACAAAACAAATGGTCGGTTAAAATCTGGGTAAGCCAGAATCGGGGCTGATATCAGCTTGTCGCGAAGAGTGTCAAAGGCTTTTTGACACGCTTCTGTCCATTCGTAAACAGAATCTTTACGTAAGAGAATAGTGAGGGGTGAAGTTATTTTGGCGAAATCTTTGATAAAACGTCTGTAGTAGGAAGTTAGGCCGAGAAAGCGACGAAGTTCGGGCACATTTTTCGGAACAGGATAGTTTCGAACTGGGTCGGTTTTAGTCGGGTCAGGTTGTAGTCCTTTGCTCGAGATAATATGACCAAGAAATAAAATAGATTCACGACAAAAAGTGCATTTTTGTGGCTTCAACTTAATGCCATGGCGACGTAGACGGCGAAACACAGTCTCCAAGTCACTTAGGTGTTGGTCGAAGGAGGGAGAGTACACAATAGTATCGTCAATGTAACAAAGGCAAAGTTTCCAATTAAGTCCTGACAGGACGAACTCCATTGTTCTTTGAAATGTTGACGGTGCGTTACATAGTCCGAATGGCATTACATTAAATTCAAATAGACCTGCAAAGGATGCAAATGCAGTCTTGGGCTTATCTTTTTCTCGGAGCGGTATCTGCCAGTATCCGCTGCAGCAGTCAAGGGACGAAAAATATTTGGCATTACCAAGTGAGTCTAGTATTTCATCACAGCGTGGAAGTGGCCATGAATTTTTCTTTGTAGCAGCATTCAATTTTCGGAAATCGACACAAAATCGGTCGCTGTCGTCTTTCTTTTTGACTAGCAGCAACGGCGATGCCCACGGTGATGTACTTTTACGGACGATATTATGATCTTCCATTTCTGTAATGTGCTGTTGCACCTTGTCACGTTGTGAAACGGGAATGCGATATGGTCGTTGTTTAATCGGAGGATGATCGTCTGTATCAAGCGAATGCTCTATATTCACATTTACAAGTTTGCCTAGGTCGTATTTATGGGTCGCAAAGATGTCGGAATACGACTTTAACAAGTTAGTCAATTGATCATGTTGATTAGCTTCCAATTTCTTGGTGTTAGTCAAATCAAAAGTCCATTTAGGTTGTTGTATGGTCGAATTACCGGTGTCAATTGGGCTAACTAAGAAACATTTGGCTAATTGATTAACAGTACCTACTGTAGTTCCGGCAGCAAGCGAAAATGTTGGGTTAATTATTCTAGTGCAGATAACGCCTTTCGAACCGTTGACTAATGCACGAGCGGGATAAATATGTCTTTCAGCTACAAAATTGTCATTCGGTTCAAATAATAGGTCTGACTTAATAGGTCTGGATAGGGCGCATAAAATGTTTGCTTGAATTTTTGGTGGGACAGTAACTGTGCGGATGATGTGGGCGGTTGTGTCTAGGCTATATTTGGTACGATCTGGTATAGGTAACTGTAGAGGTCCAAGTGGGATTGGTTGACTGTCCAAGGTCAATGTCCTTCTTTTTAGGTCGATAATAACAGGTCCAAATTTCGACATAATATCAGTGCCGATAACAAAATCGTATGGCAAATCTTCGGCGACGTGGACGACATGTTTGACTGTAGCCGGGCCAATTGTCACAAAGGTCAAGATGGCACCCAGAATCATCAAGTTGTGTCCCGTAACTGAGTTGGCGGTCATACGAGAAGGAAATATTTGGTCTAAGTTTTGGACGAACGACTTGGCAATAATTGTGAGCGTTGCACCTGTGTCGTATAACGCCTTCATAGGTCTACTATTGAATTGTACATGAATGGTTGCCGGAATGGGGTTGATATGACTTTCTTCTCTAGCTACAATTGGTCGTTTGTTATCGTTTTCCGCAAGTACTGTATGTAGGCTACCATCATGGTCGTGATTCATAGTATTAAACGGATCAGGGTCGAATATAGATAGGAACGGAGATATAACATTGGTCACGTTACACGAGTGTCCTTGATCAGTATCTGAGACAGTGAATTCAGTCGGATTGTCTATTTCTCAAAAAGGTGGGGGTGGCGGTGGTGGAAGGTCTATTTCATCTACGCTTTCAAACGGAATATAAGTTGGAAGACCAAAAGTTACCTGTCGACGTGAGCGAGGTACAGGCATCATTTCTTGGTCCCTATGTAAGGTCTCATTATCAGCTACATGTTGGGGCCAGCAGCTTTTTGTCAATCGCATCGAAATGTTTATGATAAGCAGAAATAGTGCAATGAGCACAATGAAATTAACAAATGGCTGCATGGGGCTGTGCAAGAAAAAGTCAAAGAACGGATTACTATATAACTTCAAGTATTGTAATCTCTGCAATATAGTGAATCCTTTATCCGCGACATGAGCAGCACCTTGTAAAAATCCAGAAACTGCGTGCTCTATCACGGAGGGACTGGTCGAAAATGTGGACGCATAAGCGGTTAATGCCGCTAATTTCATTTCTAGTTCATTCGTTCGTGCAATATATTGACGAAATAGGGTAATCTGAAAGTTAGTCAAAGAGGATGAGGGAGCAAGTGAGGGCGAGTTGAATGTGAATGAAATCCATTTTCCTTGCCAAGCAAGTTCGGTTGGCAAAATAGATACAGCTACTGTGCCATTGCTAGATTTCCAGTTTTCGTCAAAGTACAAGCCTTTTAATCGTGGAGGGCACGATACCTTAGTCGCGTGTGACACTAAGTCAGTTCCTCCTGGTGTGATGAACCACAGGGTCGAGTTGAATATGACTGGCACTAAATTATAACAAGTATTATTATATGCGTAGTCCCAATATATTTCGGTCGATTGGACTGGGATACAAGGTCAAATCATTAAAGCTTCACCTGCAAACTCAGATTAAATATCAGTTCGATTTAGTAATACTCGCGCTCCAAGTGTTGGCTCGATTTTCAGCAATTGGTGGACGATTTGTAGTTGCCTATTTGCCAAGCGGCAAATTGCTAACCAGATTTGACGAAAGTTGGCAATTTTCACTTGCTGTGTTTTATATAGCAGATAATCAAGTTTCGCATTTATGGGGTGGAAATCATTGCCGTATGCTCCAGTATGTGGCATAGGGTTCAAGTGTTTTCTCAGAGTGTCGAAGTCAACGCCAGGAAACCGTAGTGCAATTCCTTGGTCGGTCAAGTAGGTCGACGGTGGCAGACATTGATGGGTGACCTCTCTTGTAAGTGAGAAGGCTCCTTGTACCGTGTCGATGACGACATGTCCAGCACTTATTTGGGTATCATAAAAACGGTGGGGCTCAAAGGGACAAATCATGTGCAAGTCGTCGGAGTTCCCAACAATGGTTGTAATCCCATCATAACTGAAGTTCGAATTAGTCGTATAGTTATATATAATACCAAGATCACTCAGAAGGGTCGTTCCATCAATGGTCGCAATAGATCCGATACTTAAAATAAAATTTTCTGTGCTGGAGCAGCGGTCGTAACAACACCATTTGAAAATTGGAATGGCAGTTCTGTTAGTCGACCAAATATCATCAGACAAGGGCAATAGGGCTTTATTGTTGTATCGCTTTGTACGCCATGCTAGTCGACATTGCTCTGGCGAAACTGCCAAATATTCAGAGGTGTCAGCGATAATCCCTCGAGAGCCGAGAAAACCAACGTGGGTACAGATTGTAGTCCGTTTCAATTTACAGGACGCGGCCGAAATTTGCAAAGGTGTTGACCGAGGTAACCACAGCTGGGCGCGCTTCTTTACTACAAGTGCCGGGAGTGGTGCTTTGCAACCGAGTTGCGCCGGCACTGCAACTGGATGTCCTCCGGTGGAGGGTTGGCAAATTTTAAAGTCAGCAGCCCACGCCTTTGGGATTAATAGCCAGAATATAATGCAAAACATAAGCCAAATAGCGAACTGCTGGACGTATGGAAGTGAAGTGTGCCACAGAGTCGAAATAAAAGAAGATTGGGGCTGCTGTTCTTAAAAAAACTGCTGCAGATCGAAATAGTTGCTGGTACGCTGCAACGGAGGGGCAGTGGTGGTCAATGGTTCGAACATTTCTGTCAGTTTATAGTCAGGAGTGGAATTGTCTGAGTGCGCATCAATAGTGTTAGCCAGATTCATTGCAAGGTTGTTATTCAGGTCGAAATTGAAAGTTGCATGAAAATGAACTGACTCTGAGTCACTAGATTCATCGGTTTCCTCGTCTGTTGCCAACAAGGGCGGAGTTTCCAGTGGTTCGAAGGCTACAGGAGTCAAATTTACATCTGGTTGTTGATCAGTTTCGTGGTCATCCTTGTCAGTGGGTATAATGTCAATCGCATTCAAGTGTGGTTTTTGGTCGCAATATTCGTCATCAATGTTGAGTCTCTGAAATAATTCGACATAGTCGACATCGAGCTTATTGGGGTCCACCTTCAGAATGGGATCTGCCGTATGCTCTAAGACGTCGACATAATGACGATTTGAAGCAGGAGACTTACTCCACTGTTCGAAATTGGGCGATTTTGGCTTCTCTTGTTCAACTCGGTTACCACCGTAAGACTTTCTTTCAGTCGAATTGTGTCTACTATAGTAACGATCCCTACTGTTATGCCTGCTTGACCTTGACTCATTTTCATAGTTTCGGTCTCGTGAGTCTCGCTGATATAATAGTCGTTTACGATTATGGTCGTATGGTGTTGGAGAACGTCGAAAACGGTCACTGTGTCGTCTGCAATGAGCTCTTATGTGACCTTCTGCACCGCATTCGGCGCATATAGGTTCACCATGACGTGACCATTGAAATTTGACGTATCTTGACGAAGGGCGTGTTTCTGGAGATCTTTGGTCTCTTTCACGGCGATCGTAATAACGGTCGTATCGGTTTGGACGCGTTTCACGAGGTGTTGACTGTTCGTAGTAATGAGGGCGATACTTATGGTAAGGCGAACGATCGCGATAATTCTTATTCTGACTCGAAATAACGGCAATTTCTAGTGCTTTAGCCAGTCTTTCCGTCGCATCGACTGGTGGCGGTTTTGACGGAAGTTGTTTTAGGCTACTTAGCGTGCGTTAAATGTCGGCTAAAGTACTAAAAACTTCCAATTGGGTCGTCGTTTTGGACACTGACATGTTGTCGTCAATCATCAGACTTCCTTGGGCTTCCTTTTTTTGGGCGAGATTGGACGCTTTTTGCAATGTATCAGGGTCTTTGTCAAGGACGTATTCCTTCAGACTTCGCGGTAATCCTGTGATGAAGATCTCTTTCAACAACTGGTCTCGTGAATCGTCGGGCAAATTTGCAAAAGCAGCACGTCCCAATCTTTTATGTCCTGCTCGTAGTCAGCTAAACTTTCGTTCGGTCGTTTCTTGCGGCCTCTTAGAACCATGCTAGCAATTCTCATGTGCTCTGCGGGCGAAAGGGCAGTTGCCAGTGCTTTCTTAAGGTCATCATAAGTTTGACGGTTTTCAGGCGGAATGTCCTTGTACCGGTCGAGAGCAGATTCGCGCAAAAAGATGGGTAACGTATCGCGTTTAGTACTATCCGACCAATTTTGGCTAAATGCAAACAATTCAAATATGTCCAACCACTGAAGAAAGTCCTCTCCTACTCGTGCACGAAATAAATCGGGCGAAAGTTGATTCATTCGTACTGTGGGAGCATTTCGGGCATTATCCAAGGCGTAATTTAAGGTCTGAATAAGTTGACTATGTTGTTCAATAGTCTCATTTTGCCGCTGCAGTAATAAGTGCAAATGACGCGAATCGCGGTCGGAAATAGGGCGATCTTGTTCTTCTTTTTGAGACATAACTAACAAATTAAAGTCGAATCAAGACAAGTGTAATCAAATCACAATAATAATTCGGCAAAATTAGAACTATTAATGGGTTAAAATTCAGAATAAATTAAAGAATTTCGAAATGGTTCGTTTCAGTTGTTAATCAGGGATGCCATGTAACTTAGAAAAGATAGTTGGTCTAATTCTAAGTTAGGACCTCACCTGCAGATGCTCTAACAGCTAGGTAAGGTCGGTCTAAGTCAGGTCGGAGATTCTACTTTCTCTTCAGCACACCTACCAGTACACCTAAATTGCTACTACCTATCTACTCAATAGGTCACACTAACTCTTCAGTTCAAGTTCACACTTTAATCATAACACACAGTTCGAATTCACACCAATACAGAAATAACACAAACACAGTTCGAATTCACACAAATAAAACACAAACTACAATTTAAAATACAAACTCCGCAGTTCACACACAAACAAAGGCCTCAATGAAAACACAAACACCGCCGTCCACTACTCCGCATTCCATACACTCTGGTCGAAATTCTAGGAAACTCAACGCTGGGCGAAATTCGCAGAATATCGAATTTTGCCATTAATTTCTAGGGTCGTTAGTTAGGGCGGCTTCTTTTAGCTGCTACCGTACCTACGCAGCTAGATAGATTAGTTTTAGAAATAGGATAGATAAGAATTTAGGGTTATAAATTAAGTAAGTTAAGGGTGAGAAAGTAGGTACGGTTGCTAGGCCAATAGGGGGGGGGGCGGTTCGAACGTCTCCTAGATGTAAAAGCAAGACCGGCACTGTAAAAAATGCACAACTAACTTGGCGAGAAATTAGCTTCTGGTCTAAAATGGCGGCTTCTGTTTTAAATGCGTTGTTGTAATATTCTCTGATCCTACAAAAAAGTTTATATTGTTGGGCAATAAAAATAATGTTTATTTTACATGTTCACATAAAATCTTATCAATTTATAATTCATTAATTAACAGATATGCATTATATATGATAAGAAAGTGCTAATCTTTGGCTATAAATGGGAGGTAATTTTATATAACTACACTAAAAATGCCCAGAGCATTTTTATGCGGTTTAAGGTTTCAATTTTAAGTCTATTATAGCTGGAACAGAAAAAGGAATATATATATATATATATATATATATATATATATATATATATATATATATATATATATATATATATATATATACTGTAGCATTTACACTATCACATTGCATTTTGCAATGCCGAAATAGTGAATAAAAATAATAGAATTTCAAATGTATACACATCGGGCGTTAATACTTCAAACTTACATGCCAAAGTCCAACGGCACCAAAATAAGCACTAAAGCACAAATGGTGAACAGGACTTTGTCAAATGAGAAACGGCTTCTCGTTCGGTGAGTGGCATGTCCAAAGTTACTATAGCCACTGAAACGTCCTGGGCGGCTTGCTTTGGAAGAAGAGCTATGGTAGGAACAGCAAGAGTCTAGTGCACACAAATTTGGCAACGATCCGGAGCAGACTTTAAACGGAGGCTGTCGTGCTTGATGATCAAGTCGGCTAATCAGACTCACGACTCGTGAAACAGATCGTAGGGTCGGACCAGGCATTCTTGCCATACTACGGCCTGCAAAGAGCAAAAAGGATATATATACACTGATGCGATTTCAGATAAAATTTACAGAAATTCGCGGGAAATTTAGGTTAGTTTTCAGTATATAACTCTAAAATATATCTGAAAAAATGTTATCCCCCCTCGGATAAAAAATAAAATCCCCCCTTAGGTCGCGTAGCACCCCCCCTCCCGGCAGACAAACTTCGAAAAATGTTAGGGCAAAAAAACCGGTTGGCCACTCCCTCTACATGATCCTGGCTACGCTACTGGTGATGGGTCTATATATAACCCTAGAATTATGCTACGGTTGCAGGCAGTAGGCACCTAGGGTCAGCAGCCCCTAGCCGCCATAGCTTCTTTGGCATTTAAAATAAAAATTTGCATGCTACAGCCTGCGGGTAGTTTTTAGAATATAGTCAGATGGGGTAAAAAAAATACAAAATATGAGTACAAGGTTTTTTTGCTTTCCTGGATTAAGTTTATCGGGCAAACTTTTTTCCAACAATACCTCGCGGAGTTGCTCTACAAAACCACATATTAACCTTCTTTCTCTGCATTACTAATTTTATATAAATCGAAAAATAAACGTATTTTTTTTACCCCCATTTTGGGGGAAAAAAAATACGGTCGCGGGGAAAAAAAATACGGGTCGATTCTGACCCATCCAAGAAACGCAGGCCAAAATGCGTCAACAGGTATGAAACACAACTCAGACTTAGGGGCCTTGTCAATCAGACAGGGCAGAATAAGAGCTACTTTCAGAGGTCTTAAGACCTCGCAACCAGCTCTTGCTTTTCTTTGTGCTGGCCGAGTTGTGCAACACACATTAATTATCGGCCAACATAGCTGTCAATCTAACCTGGTCAGTATGTACATACGTAGCTACTTTAGAAATACGTACGTACTTGCAAATTAGCAGCCTAACTAACAAATTCTGATAGACCAATGAAAATTCCAATTTATAATTAGATGTCTTGACGCAAGGGGGTGCCCAGACAGTGGAGTACATAAATGTTTCCTGCTAGAACTTTGCCATGTACACAAACAACGCAATAACATACTAAGTTTAATGTGTATTTACACTTGCAAATTATTGCAGTTTTGAAATATTAATTGTTAACGTTATGCCCCCCTTCCAAGAAGTTTGCCCAAAGTCAAAGATTTGTTTGCTTAATGGGACTACTTACAACATAATCCTGAATATAATTCACAACAGCAAGTATCATACTGAGTGGTCATTGAGTAAATGACTGATTAAATAGCTATCATTGCTCAAAATGCCAGTACATATGTAGTCCCATAATAATATGCAAACAATTCTTTGACGTTTGCAAACTTCTTGGAAGGGGGGCAAGAGGCAACGTTAACAATTTATTTTTTAAAACCACAATCATTGGTAGGTGTAAATACACCCTGAACTTTGTAAGTAATTGCATTCTTTGTGTACATGTCAAAGTTCTAGCATAAAATAGTTGTGTACTCTACTGTCTAGACTCCCCCTTGTGTTAAGACATTTAATTCTGAACTGAAAACTTTCATCGGTCTATCGGAATTTGTTAGTTAGGCTGCTAAGTTGCAAGTACGTACGTATTTCTAAGGGCCTTTTCACAAATTATATTAACTGGATTAGATTAACTAGATTAACTTCAGTAACTAAAGATTAGTTTGATGAAAGTTTATGAAACTTTGCATAATAACTAAACTGTGTCATTTCCAACTGTTTGCAAAATTTTATACATTTACGTTAATCCTATGTTGAGTTATGAAGTTAATCTAGTTAATCTAATCCAGTTAATATAATTTGTGAAAAGGCCCTAAGCTAGCTACGTATATACACACTGACCAGGTTAGATTGACAGCTATACTGGCTGATAATGTGTGTTGCACAACTCGGCCAGCACAAAGAAAAGCAAGAGCTGGCTACGAGGTCTTAAGACCTCTGAAAGTAGCTCTTATTCTGCCCTGTCTGATTGACAAGGCCCCTTACTCAATTTTTTAATTAAACTCGCACATAAAAGGAAAGGCCACTGAACTTGAAGCCCCAATAACACCACGACTACTTTTTACACTACACTATTTTTTGAATTTTTTTTTCAAAATTTTTTCCGTCTACGTATTCTTTCTTTGCGGTAAACTGAATCATTTGACGTAAAGATTGTACCGCGGACGCCGAAATTGGTGGCTACGCCCTGCTTGATAGTTTTTGCATACTTAATTATAGTCTTGAATTAGTTAAAATTTCCTTTATTGCTGTCAATATTCAAATCGTGTTGTACCACAAATTGTTCCCAGATTATGTATTTTAAAGAGTGAATAACCAATATCATCATCAGCTTCGCAACTTAGGCATCTGTGCGTCTGTATTTGTAATGTAGCTGGGCTCATCATTTGAACACCGTTGTGTAGCTGGAACCGGTCTGTTAGCAGTAGGTGGTCGTAGTACTCTTGGCAGCCGTAGCACCTTCCTGTGCTTACTTTTTACCGCAAAGGAAGTTGTTTTGGTTTGAAAACACGACATGAAAGCAAAAAGTACCCGTATTTTTTCCCCACAAATCGACCAAAAATGGGGGGTAAAAAAAATATGGCTCCCGTACGCGCCAACCAGTACCAATAGAGAAGAACCATTCACAGTTTGAAAGAAGGGTAGTTGACTATGCCATATGCACAGTTGGTGCCGGAAAACAACTAGACTTCGTGACAAGAGAAGCTTGTCAAAATTTTGTTGACACTTGTAAAATGAGCCATGTTTTGGGTGCATAATTTTGTCAGCTTCATATTGTAAGCTGAACACAGATTATTACTATGTAATATGTTTATGTAATGTAGCAGTAGTAGTGCTTCCTTTGTATATATTTAACAGGCATGTACCTGTTGGGGTTTTTCTTGGAGGGGGGTGTATTTTTTTTACCCCATGTTTCCGATCGTATTTTTTTTACCCCCTCTGACTATACGACCCCTGCAAAGAATCCAGCTCTCCTTCCTGCAAGGCTCAACACGTGAGTGTGCGTGTGGCGTGTGCGTTTTCAAAAATACTTAATTTCAGCCTTTGGTTAGGATTTAGGCTTAGGCTCAGGCGTATATAGTCCCAGGGTTATTATCATACATGGGCGTGGGGTGGATTGCTCCCCCAAACTCGACCTCGCTCCCCCCCCCAGAATGTTTTGAAGGTGACTCATGAAATAAAAATCGGTGGCTCAGGACTCGGGAGCAAAAAATTGTGGCTCACGAAGCAAAAACGGCTGAAAAGCCGGAAATGTTGCTACGCATCCCCCTCCTCCGGTCGACGGCTCCCCCCACCCCCCCGGCCCGGACTTCCTCAGTAGCACATGCCACAGGAAACCAAAACCTTGGAACATTTATCTTTAAAATATGAGCGACGTATCAACAAATGCACGAACTTTGACTACTTTAACAGTGTCTGCTGACTAGCTTGTTACAGATTTAAGCTAGATAATGTGCATAAGTGTAGTTTTAGTCAAGTTCTTTAACATGAAAAAGACAGCTATTAAATTCATCGAGTCAATCAAAAGTTATAGCACGGTATAAAAACTGTCGAAAACGTAACTACCACCTTACGTAGTACACAGCCTTACGTAGCAGCTAAAGGCTAAATATTTCAAAAAATGCCCTCAATGCCCTCCCCCCCTGGTCGACCAAAAATACCCTAAATTTTGCGAAATTTTGTAAAATTTTCCCAAAAAAGTGCCTTTTTTATTCAATTTTGCCCAAATTTTGGGGACCCTCCTCCCCGGCCCCTCGATTTTGGGAGGGGTCCCCCCCATCCCCCCCTCATACATGTATATATATATATATATATATATATATATATATATATATATATATATAATTCAAATAAATATAAGATCGTTAGAAACGTCTCTGAATATATAAATATTCTTTATTGAAAAAGCCTGTACTTCGGCCTGCGGCAGGCCTTCTATGGGCTACAGTTATAGTTACAATAGAATCAGGTGATCGTTGTCGTAACTGTTCAATCCCGATTCTTCAAACAGAGTGCCCATTTTATCAATCCAAATTGCTTCACAGTTTTTTCTAGTCAGTTCGTTGTTGTTGAAAAGTTTTGTTGTAATATAACTACTCGCATGTACGAGCAACTGTGATTAGTGTCGCTAAAATTTATGGTCCTTTATGGTCCTTCTTCAGTTAATGTCATTTTGACGTCCAGAAATGTAGCGGTTGTTTGTGAGATTTCCGTTCTAAACTTAATCGAGCTGTGTTTCGCATTTAACTTTTCTAGAAACAATTCTAGGTCATGTTGACTTCCAGTCCATACACACAGAATATCGTCAATGTACAGTACTGTGCAAAAAAGTTCCCTCTTCGTCGGTGTACGACGAGCTTCGTCGTTCGCGACAAATGACGAACGTTGGCCGGAAAATGACGAAGAACATTTTTTGTGTCAAAGACTTCTGGAAGTCTATTGTAATGCCCTAAGACCAAAAAATGACGTTTGACACGCATTGTCAACGTCAAACAGCTTCGTCGGTGAAAGCGGACGAGCCTTCGCGACAAATGACGAACGTTGGCCGGAAAGTGACGAAGCAAAATTTTTTTGTTACTTGCATGCGGAAGTCTATTAGAGTGTCCTGAAGCTAAAAAATCATGTTTGACACAATTTGTCAACGTCAAACCGCTTCGTCGGCAAAAAGTGACGAACCTTCGCGAAAAGTGACGAACGGTGGCCGGAAAGTGACGAACCAAAATTTTTGTGTTTCATGCATGCGGAAGTTTATTAGAGTGCCGTGAAGCTAAAAAATCATGTTTGACACAATTTGTCAACGTCAAACCGCTTCGTCGGCAAAAGGTGACGAACCTTCGCGAAAAGTGACGAACGGTGGCCGGAAAGTGACGAAGCAAAATTTTTGTGTTTCTTGCATGCGGAGGTCTATCAGAGTGCCCTGAAGCTAAAAAATCATGTTTGACTCAATTTGTCAACGTCAAACAGCTTCGTCGGTGAAAGCGGACGAGCCTTCGCGACAAATGACGAACGTTGGCCGGAAAATGACGAAGCACATTTTTTGTGTTAAAGACTTCTGGAAGTCTATTGTAATGCCCTAAGATCAAATAATGACGTTTGACACAATTTGTCAACGTCAAACCGCTTCGTCGGCAAAAGTATCTAAACCAAAGTAAAGGTTTAGTAATCGATGCGCTTATCACATTCTTTTCAAGACTGCCCATGAATATGTTTGCGTAAGTTGGAGCTACACGTGTACCCATTGCTGTTCCTTGGATTTGTATATAGTGTTGATTGTTAAACTCGACATTGTTTCGTGTTACAACAAATTGAAGTAACTGTTTGAAAACTGAAGCTGAAATTAGTGGTGAAGGTTGATAGAAATCTTGATATGCTTCCGTGACGATTCTAATTCCATCCGTTGTTGGGATATTGGGGTACAATGAAACTACGTCTAAAGATACCAGCAAAGAATTTGGTGGCAATGCTGGCATGCAGTACAAAGCATTCCAAATGTTAGCAGTATCTTGTATATATGACGGAAGTTGCTTAGCTATCGGTTGCAGCAATTCATTCAGGTAGGCACTTAAGTTTTCTGTGACGGTATTACAACCGGAAGCTATTGGTCGACTAGGTGGATACGGCCATTTTTTGTGCACTTTAGGCAATGTATAGAAGCGAGCTGGCTGTGAATGTGTACTTGGTTTAATTCGTTTTGCGGTTCCTATTTTCATTGTCTGTTTAGCGACTAAATTGTCAATATAATCATCGATTTCTGCTTTGTACTGTTGGATTACTGTCCAGCCTTGTATACGTTGTTTTGTCTCCCAGGTGTTTTAAAGTTTCATTTTCATAGGTAGTTTTCGATTAAACGACAATTCCCGCTCCTTTGTCTGCTGGTTTTATAACAATGTCGTTGCGGAAAGATAGTCTCTTTAGAGCTATAGTTTCTTCACGTGTTAGATTAGAACTGAAGTTTAGTGACTGTAAGTTAGGCTTTAGATCCGAAATGATGTTTGAAATGTAAGTTCGACATAATGAAGCAGCGTATTGGTTTGATTTAAATTCGTGTAGTAATCTACTCTGCAAAGTTTTAAAGCTGTTGATTGTAGATAGCAAGGAGACATGTCTTGGCGTTGGTACAAAATTCAGACCCTTGTTTAACAGCGATTGCTCGTGTGAATCTATTGTGACGTCTGGTTCAATGTACACTATTGTCAGTGATTCAGTGATTCAAATTTTCAGAAAAAATCCTGCCAGCTTAGCCTAGAGAATCCTGCCAACTAAGACGATGCCTTAAAACATCATAACGCACTCAAAAGTCAAAACTATCCAAAACGAAAGATTATAGCCATTTTTGGCTTCGAACTTTTGCCTACGTTCACTTCCAAAAACACTAAAAATGCAATTTTCAAGGGGTCATAGCTCAGAAAATCTAAATTTGTGGATAGGGGTTTTATTACAAAAAATGCTTCCCTCAAGGTGCTCTACTCCAAAAAACACAGGAAGAATGTGTTTGAATGTTTTTAACATGTTTTTTGCACTTTCGATTGACATGTTTTAACATGTTATTAACATGGTTTTAACATCTTTCAACATGTTTTTTGAATAGTGTTAAAAACATGTTAGAAAATTTTAACATCAATTTAACACGTTTTTCTCATTAAATTTGCACAAATTTAACATATTGTTAACATGTGTTAAGGGGGTAATTGCGTTTTTAGGTGTTTTTTTAAACTACCATAACTGCACTTAACCTCAACAAAAACTAGAGCGGTCTTTTTTACAAATTTTTACATCTTCTAGCTTTAAAAAAACTATATTTAAAAGCAGATTATCTTTTGCAATTTTACTGCTGCTATCATTTGAATACACCCCATCAGCGGTTTTTTTGACTAATTTTTGCGCCACAGTTATGAAACTCAAGATCAGCCAACAACTATTTTTAGAAAAGGAAAAAAACGGGTGGGGATATTTTCCTAAAGATAATGTGGTTAAAGTTTCGAAGCTGTTGTCCGTTTTTAGCTTGAGTTCTGTGGGCGCAAAAATTACACTGAAATGTCAAAAACCACGAAAACGACATTACCCCCTTAAAACATGTTAAATTTATGCTAAAACTTTTAGCATAGATTTAACATCTTTTTCGTATCTTTTTAGAATATGCGAAAAAGATGCAAAAAACATGTTAAAATCATGCTAAACTTTTTAGCATACTTTTAGCATGTTTTTAACATATGTTAAAGTCATCTTAATTTTGAGTGAATTTGATGCGAGAAACATGTTAAAATGATGTTAAAATTTTCTAACATGTTTTTAACACTATTCAAAAAACATGTTAAAAGATGTTAAAACCATGTTAATAACATGTTAAAATATGTTAAAAACATGTTAAAAGCATGTTAATCGAAAGTGCAAAAAACATACACTCAAACACTTTCTTCCTGTGAAATAGGTCCACTATAACTATCCCCCCCCCCAACTGCACTTGATCCTAAAAAAAACTAAGATTTATATAAACTCAGCAGAAAAAAGGAAGAAACACAAAAATACAATAAATTAATGTACAATAACGATAGATATGATACATATATAACATGACATAAAAGGTATACAAGGGACTTTAAGAACGTTAAAAAACGATTTAGTAAAAGCAGAAAAAAACTAGAAAAAAGTTAGAAAAGTCAGAAAAATACCAGAAAAAACTAGAAAAAACTAGATCTTCTTTTGATAAAGTTTAGTTTGAGAAAAATCGTAGAGAAAACATCGCATTATCAAACAATCAGAAAAGCATAGTAAAAAAACTCAAAAAAGCAGTTTTGAACAAATTAAATTAAAACAAATTAAAACCCACCAAAAACACCAGAAAATACAGAAAAATAAGCTAAAATAATGCATTACAATGAGAAATACAGACACAAAAGACTAAAACAAATGACAAAACGGGCGCAAAAGTACTCCAAAAACATTAATAATTGATTTGGGGCAAATCTGAAAAAACAGAAAAAAACTAAGGCTGGAATTCACAACCTAACACTAACACTAACTTTTTCCTTAAATGTTAGTGAAACACTTAAAATTGGCCTCGAAACACTAACATTTTAAGTGTTTCAGGCTGAAATTTAAGTGTTTCACTAACTTTTAACGGAAACTTTAGTGTTAGTGGGATCAAGTGCAGTTGGGGGGGGGAAATAGTGGACCTATTTTTTGGAGTAGAGCACCTTGAGAGAAGCATTTTTTGTAATAGAACCCCTATCCATAAATTTGGATTTTCTGAGCTATGACCCCTTGAAAATTGAATTTTCAGTGTTTTTGGAAGTGAAGGTAGGCCAAAGTTCGAAGCCAAAAATGGCTGTAATCTTTGTTTTTGGATGGTTTTGAGTGCGTTATGATGTTTTAAGGCATCGTCTAGGCTTACACAGGAAAACCAATAGTGTGAAAAATGTCCAAAACGAGTGAGAAAATTTTGAACTTTCTCACTGTATTCGTACGTTCAAATACAGTGCGAAAAATAAGAGAAAATGTCTCACTTGTTTAGGACGTTTTTCGGATGGTGAGTACCCAGAAAGATTTTCTCACTGGATTCTCACATTCGAAAATCGTCCAAAAAATTTCGGATGAAATTCTCACTGAATTCTCACTTTTTTACCACGTCAAAAACCAGTGAGAAAGGAATGATAAAATTATCTCACTTCTTTCTCACTGTTTTCACACTCTACGCCAAAGTCCGCAGTAGTAGGAAAAGAGTGAGAAAATTTTCTCACTCGTTTTGCACTCTTTTGTTACTCTACGCTGAAGCCGAAACGAGTGAGAAATAAGTGAGAAAATTTTCTCACTCATTTCGCACTCTTTTCCCACTCTTCCAGGCTGTGCTTCAAAGTAAGAAACTAGTGCGAAACGAGTGAGAAATTTTCTGGCTCGTTTCGCACTATTGTTACACTTATTTAACACTGTTTTCTCACTGGTTTAGAACTCTTTTCTCACTATTTTTGGATGGTGAAACCAGTGATAAACATTTCACACAATCAAATTCTTCTTGTGTCTCACTGTTGCTATTTACACGTGGCTGCTGTCTTTTTAACGTAAACAAGAGCTTTTTTACCTTTAATTGAAGTTATTGCCGCTATTAGCATTTTAGCAACTTGGTATAAATATACCTGGTAAGCAGGGTTGGCAGTCTCGGTCTCGGTCTCGGTCTCGTAAAAAACCCGAGACTAGGCTGGTCTCGGTCTCGGTCTCGGTCTCGGTAGGAAAACCGAGACCTGCCATAGGGTGGTCTCGGTATTTCAGATGAGACTTGAAGTTTTCAAAATTTTCCAACATCAGAAAGATTTTTTTGCAATTTAAGTTTCCGAATAGAATTCCAAGCATGGAATGGTCAAAACTGTCTGCTGCAAAAGAATGTTAGTTCACCGGCAAACTCTGGCTAACTTCAAGTTTAAATTTTGTATATCAAGCTAGATTTTATATTAAAGTTTGAGCTAAAATGGGTTGTCTGAGTTAGCGATGTTGCATTTGTATGTGGAACCTGTTATGTTAAACAGTAAAAATACTATCATTTATATACCAAATAGTGCTAACTTCGTAGCTGATTTGTAATTAAAAATTTGCTGGCTTCTACGACTTTACTATTCTCGAATTCGGTGGCAGTTTAATTGAATTTCTTAAGCCTCAACCTCTCAACGCATGTCAAAACATTAAGTATGTGAAAAAACCTAAGTACAATCAAATGCTTTTTGGGCTATGGGGCGGTTGGGGCATCAAACCTCCCCCCCCCCCACATAACTGTGTCAGCGTGAGAAACTTTTCTGGTCCGTGATGATGTCTGCTATCAGAACTTCTGATAGTAGCACTACTGCACCAGCACGGACGATTCTACGCTGGCACCTGCTATAGGCTGCCAAAGTGACAATTGTATGTATGCAATGCACTATAAAATGTGGTATACGAAGAAGTGTGCGAAACTTTTAAAAAATAACCAAAAATTGACAAAATAGCGGGAAAGTAATCCTATTCTCCGGTTGTCACTCACCTCCTCTCATGCATCCGGTCGTTCCAATGTTAAGTTTCACGCAACTTCGCAAGTCATACACTCATACAACCTAACCTAATGGTCACTTTTTTGTACCTTAACTATTTTTTCACGTTTCAAAGTATCTCAAATTTTTAAAATTGAAACTGAAATTGAAAGGTCCCCCAAGGCTGGTCTCGGTCTCGTAGGTCTCGTTTCGGTGGTCTCGGTTGCCTGGTCTCGGTCTCGGTCTCGGTTGCAAACCCGAGACTTGCCAACCCTGCTGGTAAGTTTATCAATTTTTCGTTTATGTTATACCTTAGTTTAATGTTGTAGACTTAATGATTAAGCTAGTGCGTAAACCTACAAAAGGGTAATTACATGCTTCAGCTCCACGAATCACTGTTTTGTTAGTAGTATAGTAATTGTAAGTTGTGCGCACTGCGCCAATACACAATTTAGCTTAATATTGCTAATGTACCATATGTATATATGTATTCAGAAAATACTGATGCAACGATATGACATACGTATGTACGTACGTATATACCAATATTGATACCGACAAACCAAGTATCGACTGATTCATGTAACAAAATCTATATCTAATCGACAAACCACAAGAGTGCAATAGGGCATAAATTTCCCTATTTCCCTAAAAGTAGTGTGAAAAGAGTGAGAAAATAGTGCGAATTGAGTGAGAAAATAGTGCGAATTGAGTGAGAATTTGTTCAGCGCTGTCTAGCTGGAGTGAGAAAAGAGTGAGAAAGTAGTGTGAAAAGAATGAGAAAATAGTGCGAATTGAGTGAGAAAACAGTGAAAAATCTGTGTGAATTGAGTGATAAAATAGTGAGAAAACAGTGAGAATTATTACTGCGCTGACTAGCTAGAGTGAGAAAAGAGTGTGAAAGCAGTGATAAAAGAGTGTTAATAGAGTGAGAATAGTGTGCGAAAAGACTGAGAGTTTGCTTCCGACTATTTTTCTCACTGGTTTCGGAGGAAGAAAGTGATAATACCAGTGAATGCACAGCATATGGGTTCATATTCGTATACAAAACGATAGGCCTCCAGCTATAACCATGATAGCTCCACTGCCCGTAGCGACCCTACCCCCGTAATACACGTGGCGGGGGGTATGGGCATGCCCTGGGGCTTATAGGCCGAAATTCAAAAAAAGCCCATGTTAGTTTCTATTCCACTACTGTACCACCTCACATGCAAAAGATCATGACTGGCCGATTTGCGCAACTTCTTAAAAAGTGTGCTAAACTTTTTCGTACTTAGTCATTTTTTGGACCCCAAAAAAGGGGTTTCCCCCCTCCTAGCACAGCCTCTCACGGAAACACCCGAGCAAAACCATTTTTTCCGTGTCTATTGCAGGCTATACGAAATGTGAAAAACCAAAAAAGGTGCCGCTCGGATGAACTACCGGCGAGAAAAGTTCTGGGCAAAAAAAAAAAAGAGCGAAAGTCCGTGAATTTTGGGGGGTCCCCGGGAGTATCTCAGAAAATACCTGACCGATCCGGCTG
Source organism: Trissonchulus sp. WLG1_4 (assembly GCA_030248245.1). NCBI lineage: Eukaryota > Metazoa > Nematoda > Enoplea > Enoplida > Ironidae > Trissonchulus > Trissonchulus sp. WLG1_4. The sequence goes on from JASANF010015135.1 coordinate 24,023, forward strand.
AAATTTTGCCAGCACTTAGGTATTGCCAAGGGGTGTACACACACAAAATTTCGTGTAAAAAGCTTTCCTATATTTTGAGCTACAAAAAGTTTAAATTCTCAAAATCCGCAATAGTGCTAAATTTTCCTATTCTAGGGTTGGGCGCTATCGCGCCAACCCTGATTGCACACAAAAATTGGTACCAATTGAACCACCCTAAGCTCAGAAACTGGGGTGGGTTTTTTTCCCGCCAAACGGGGTGGGTTTTTTTTCCCGATTGGCTATAGTGGTTCTATTTTAAAAAATGCTTCGCTCAAGGTGCTCTTGTCCAAAAGTAGGTCCACTATTCCCCCACCCCAGCTGCTTTTGAACCAAGTTTGTTGAAAAATTAACAAAAAATTGATGAAATTTTACTAAAAAAATGTAAACTTACTGTCAATAGCCGAATGTTAAATTGATGAAAATTTATTAAAAAATAATGATAAATACGATGAAATTTTAAAGAAAAACTGTAAACTTACTGTTGATAGAAGAATGTTAAATTGATGAAAATTTGTTGAAAAAATGATGATAATTTGATGAAATTTTACAGGAAAATGTTAACTTATATACTGTTGATAGCTGAATGCAAAATTGATGAAAATGTGTTGAAAAAAAGATGATAAATTGACGAAATTTAACTGAAAAATTTAAACTTACTATTGATAGCAGAATGTTAAATTGATGAAATTTTGTTGAAAAAATGATGATAAATGGATGAAATTTTACTAAAAAAATATAAACTTACTATTGATAGCAGAACGTTAAAATGATGAAAATTTGTTGAAAAATTGATGATAAATTGATGAAATTTTACAGAAAAATGTAAACTTACTGTTGATAGCTGAACGTTAAATTGATGAAAATTTGTTAAAAAAATGATGATAAAAATATTGAAAATTTGTTGAACGTTGCACTCAGATTTCGTTTTTTTGGTGAAAATTAGTTGAAAAGTCTTGGATATGTTATTGAAATCTTGTTGAAATAGGTTCAGATTTTTGTAGAAATTTTGTAGATATTTTGCACAGGAAAACCATGAGTCGAAATCTAGTGTGAATGTAGTGTGAAATTTTAAAATTTCACACTGTTTTCCGATGTCGGAATCGGGTGTGAAATGAGTCGAAAATATTTAACACTTGATTTCGACTAGTTTTCGACTGGTCCAATCTGGCCAACAAGTTTCACACTCATTTCAGACGTCGGAAATAAGTGTGAAAAGTTTCACACTAATTTCACACTGAATTCACACTCGTTTTCAACGTCGGAATCCAGTGTGATAAATGTCGAAAATATTTTCGACGAAGTTCACACTGAATTCACACTGTCGAAATCCAGTGTGAAAATATTCAAAAATAGTTGTCCACTTGTTTCACACTGGTTTACGACTGTTTTCACACTCAATTCAGATTATTTCACACTCGTTTTCGACTATTTTCACACTCGTTTTCGATCGGTTTCATACTCGTTTCCGACTATTTCACACTGGTTTTCCACTATTTTCCGATTATTTCACACTCGTTTCCGACAAACTTCAAACTAGGTTCCGACTGTTTACGTTCCGACTGTTTGATTCTTGACTAGTTTACGCTTATTATTACTGTCATTTTCTATTAACCGTATACTGTTTCAACTGATTTCTAAGATTTTTTAGCTGTTGGTGTGTTTCTGTGTGTTTCTGTGGTATATATAGTTTTAATTGTGTCATGTTTCTGACAATCTTCGACATTTGTTTTTAATATTTTTGACTATAGTTTCTTAAAATTCCACGTATATATATATATATATATATATATATATATATATATATATATACATACATATATACATATAATATATATATATATATATATCCTTTTATCATTTTTTTTATTTTAGATTTATCTTATTTTGTACGTGCATTCATCTCGGGATTATTTTCATATTGTATATACTAATTATATAATTACTACTTACATATATATACCTATTCATTATATATATGTATATATCAGGGTTGGCAAGTCTCGGGTTTGCAACCGAGACCGAGACCGAGACCGAGACCGAGACCAGGCTACCGAGACCACCCAAACGAGACCTACGAGACCGAGACCAGCCCTTGGGGGACCTTTTTTTTCAAGTTTCAATTTCAAAATTTTTTGAGATACTTTGAATTATGAAAAATTTGTAATTAAATTACAAAAAAATGACCCCTAGGTTATGAGGTATGAGTGTATGACTTGCGAAGTTGCGAGAAACTCAACATTATCAAAAAAAATCTTCGTAACTTTAGTAAGTTTTCAAAACTTTAAGTCTCATCTGAAATACCGAGACCACCCTATGGCAGGTCTCGGTTTTCCTACCGAGACCGAGACCGAGACCGAGACCGAGACCAGCCTAGTCTCGGGTTTTTTACGAGACCGAGACCGAGACCGAGACCGAGACTGCCAACCCTGGTATATATGTATATAGCAGGCGGGGAAAAAACCACCCCGGTTCCGGAATTTGGGTATGTGGTACAGGTATAAAAATTTGCCAGCGTATAGTACAGTCCCTTTACTGTAGGCAAACGTATATAAGCGGTATTCAAAAGGGGTTTCGCTGGTATTTTTATGAGTTAAAAATTGGACCCCCCCATTTTTGACCCGACATGGCTCCAAGGGAGGTGAATTTTGGAGTCTCATTTCTCAGCACTAAGCATACATGTAACAGCACCGAAATTTTGGGTACCCCTCCCCCCCTTGGTGGGACCCCCCCTCCCCTGCGTCAACTCATTTTTGACCCCCCTCCCTCCCCAAAATGACGCAATTTTTACCTTTTTTGACTAAAAAACACCGATTTTGACAATTATTGGCGGAAATTTTGGGAAAAATCGCTTAAATTTTACAAAAAATGCTAATTTTTTCCAATTTTGGCCTAAATTTTACTCTCGCCGGGACCCTCCCCCCTCTTTCCACCCTGGCGGGACCCCCCCTCCCTCCCCCGGGACCGAATTTTGGGGGGGGGTCTTCCCCCCCCCATCCCCCCCCCCAACTACATGTATGGCACTAAGAGATGCGAGCTCAAATGTAAAAACACTTTTACAGAAGACTACCGTTCCTCTATTCATGACCGCAGTGGCAGGTCCCTCCTTTTTTTCGTACGAGGGGGGGCATGACCGAAATTAGGCGGGGTAAAAAAACCCATGTGGGGGAAAACCCCACTTTTTGAAAATGGTCTGGTGATGTCGAAAAACCTAGTAGCTACTCCAAAAGACTCATGTTAGTGCAAAAAAACGTTTATTATTACTACAAATGCCCATACTGACACTTTTTCGATCGAATTCTGAAGACGGGTCTAATAGTCGGACTTTGTCATTTTGAGGTCCCTTTGGACCAGAAAGTAGTATTCTCTGATTATGTTGTTCTGAACCTGTTATTCTCTTGTTTAAACGCCAAATAACCGACGGAAATTAAAATATGTCCGTCACGAGCAGTCACACCCACTTACGGTACCCTCCACGGAGGGTCGATGGGGTAAAAAGTATATAGCCACAAAGTGCAAATTTTGCATGCATTTAAAGCGTAAGCGCAACTTTTCAGTCGTTTTCAATGTTTTCAGACGAAATTAAGGTGTTTTGTTTTCAAATCTAAAAATTCTGAATTGTTTAATGGGTTCCGAAGGTCAGTTTTCAAAATTGTTTACCTGAGGCCACAGTGTAGGCCACAACTCAGTGCATTTGGGGAAATAGTGGACCTATTTTTAGGTGTCGGTTATCGGCATTTTTTTAATTTCGGCCTATATATAAGCCACCCGCCACCTGTTTTACGGGGGTAGGCCCGCTACGGGCAGTGGAGCTGTCATGGTTATAGCTGGAGGTCTATCCTTTTGTATACGAATATAAACTCTGTGAACCTAAAATATAGGCTGTGCATTCACTGGTATTTATTATCATTTTCTTCTTCGGAAGTAAAATAGTCCCCTAGACGGTGCCCCTCTGTTGGCTATCTGTCATGTACATATGTGCGTACGTAACTTTATGGTAGAATAGCTATGTTTGCTGTTTGTTTTTCACGATAGTTGAAGTTTTTTTCATGTAATATTTTGTGAACTTACGAACATATAAATATTATCACCCCCATCCTACTCCCCCACCGATTGCCCCCCAGGGTGTTCTCAAAGAGGGGGGACCCATGGGTAGACAGACAGTAGCTTATTCTATGCAAGGAGTCTGAAACTGGAGTGTGAAACGAGTGTGAAACCTGTGTGAAAATAGTGTGAATATAGTGTGAAACTAGTGTGAATGTAGTGTGAATTATTACACGCTGAATGGGAGAGTGTGAAACGAGTGTAAAATTAGTGTGAAACTAGTGTGAAACGAGTGTAAAATTAGTGTGAAACGAGTGTGAAATCTTGTACGCTGGAGCTGGGGAGTGTGAAAACAGTGTGAATATAGTGTGAAACGAGTGTGAAAATAGTGTGAATGTAGTGTGAAATAGTTTTGACTGCGTTCGAAAACATTTCACACTGGATTCCGATGAGTCGTAATCCAGTGTGAAATAGTCTGAAACGAGTGTGAAATTATCGGAAAGGAGTCGAAAAAGAGTCGAAAACTAGTGTGAACTTGCTCTCGGAATCCAGTGTGAAAAATTTCACACTAGTTTTCGACTCTTTTTACACTCGTTTTCGACGCAAATTTTCTCCCTGTGTTGTTGAAAAAATTTCGATATTTTACTGAAATGCAGCAGATCTTTTGTTGAATTCTGAGTGATAATATGTAGAAATTACAGTGAAATATTGCTAACTTTTACATGTTAGTTTGAGAATAATTTCTCGTTATTTTTTCATCGAATTGGGCTTCCTGTGCCCGTATTCACATACTAACACTAACGCTTAAAGTTAGTGTTTACACTAAGTGTTAGCGCTTATAAGCGCTAAGTGTTATTCACATACTTAGTGTTTATTTAAGCGCTTAGCAAACACTAACGCTTAACTTAGCGTATCAATTTTGTATTCACATACTTAAAATTTAGTGTTTGGCTTAGAATTAAGCGCTTAAGTTTAGGGACCTCGGGAGCTCCCTAAGCGCTAAGCGCTTAGTTAGGGAATGGTGTGGGGAAGGGATAGGGAGAGTGGGGGAGGTTTTTGGCCGCAATGGGAAGAAAGGGCATGCAATTGAGGATATATTAGTGACATTTTCCGACCAATTCGATCCATTTTGCTCGTTTAATCGCCAAAAATAAAAAATGCACTTTGTTGTTCAAATTCGTTTTTTTTTACATTTTTGAGTAGAGCATCTTAATCGAAGTAATTTTTCTTCAAGAACTTCTATTTGAAAATTTATATTTTTCACGATATGCCCCCTGAAACATGTAGAGCTGATTTTGCATTTTTCAGCAATCCACCTGCTGAAAACATTTTTTACAAATGTATAGTTCGAGAAAAATATATATTATTAATAAGAAATAGTAATTTAAATAAATCTACAATCGGATTTATAAATACCAAATAGATATGCCGATAAATAACGAATTCCGGATCCACATCAAGCAGGGAGCGCACTCCAAGCCAAAGCCAAAACTAAGCACAAAAGTTGCTAAACGCTAAGTTTAGTATAACACTAATTTTTAAGCGTTTATTTTGTGAATAACAGTTTAGTACAAATTAAGCGCTAACACTTAGCAAACGCTTAGCGTTAGTATGTGAATAACTCTTAGTATGTGAATACGGGCCTAAGCCTAAGGCTCGATTCATACTTACAGCCGTATGTCCGTTCAGCCGGCAAAATGACGAAATAATGACGTCACACGCGCTGGCTGATCCACTGCTCTAGGCTGCTAGTGACGTCATTCTGCAGGCTGAACGGACATACGGCTGTAAGTATGAATCGACCCTAAGCCCCATACTAAGCCTAACCCTAAGCCTAACCCTAATCCTAAGCCTAAGCCCAAGCCTAAATTAAGGTCAAGTTTGAATTTGGTCAAAAATTGGACGTTTCTGGCGAATTTGGCCAATTTTTCGGCAGGAACTCGGTCAAAGAGCCTTTGTTTTGATTCCAAAAAATTGTAACCAATAATTTGACACCATTTTGACACGATTAGAACGGAAAAAACAAGAGCTTCGGAAAAAAATTTCGAAAACGTCCCTCACTGAGGATTCAGATTTCGGGGGGTCGTATCACAGAAAATCCAAAAAATGAAATAGGGGTTCTTGAAGCAAAAATGCTTCCCCCAGGGTGCTCTACTCAAAAAAATAGGTCCACTATTTTCCCCCCCCAACTGCATTTAACCCTGTTAGTGTTAGGTGGTGAATCCCAGCCTAAGATCGTATTTTGACAAAGTCAGAAAAAAACAGAAAAAACTAGATCGTAACACAGGAAAAATTTTTTTCGAAAAGTGACCGAAAATTGAAGGAAAATTGGAGGAAATGCAATTTGAACCAATTTTAAAATATGTATTCCTTTAAATTTCATACTCATTTCGTGCGTTTTTAGTACATATTTTGCCTAAACTTTTGCGTTTTTTCCTTCAACTTTCGGTTTTATTTCTACACATTTTCAGTTTAATTTTGGCTTAATTTCGGTCACATTTCCGCTAAATTTCCGCAGCTTTTCTGTCATTTTTCAGCAATATTTCCTTTAAATTTCAGTCAAATTTCCGCTAAATTTCTGCAGCTTTTCTGTTATTTTTCAGCAATGTTTCATTTAATTTTCCGTCATATTTCCGCTAAATTTCTACAACTTTTCTGTTATTGTTCACTATTGTTTCATTTATATTTCCTTCAAATTTCAGCCAAATTTCCGCAACTTTTCCATTATTTTTCAGCACTTAGTATGTGATTACGGGCCTAAGTGTTACTCACATACATTATGTACACATACACTTATGTACTGTACTTACATACATATGTACACTTCGCTTAGCTGCTTCGCAATTGTTTCGGTTTTGTATTCACATTATGTTTAGTGTTTGGCTTAGTGGGGGGGGGGGGTTGGGGCTAAGCTAAGCGATTAGTTGGGGATTTGTATTGAGCTCTCTTTCATGCAAGGCTCAACATACATATGTGAGTGTGCGTGTACGTTTTCAAGTTTACGCTTGAGGTTGGGATTTCAGCTTAAGCTGAGGGTCAGGCTTAAGTTTTGTAATTTTGAAATTTATATGTTTACATAACATGTGATGAGCCTTGCATGTAGAGAAGGGTTAAGTTGACTTTGGGTGGCTTTTGCCGCCGAGGGAATGAATGGCATGCAATTTAAGGTGCATTAGTGACATTTGCCGACCAAGTTGAGCCTTGTCGGTCTTTTAATCTGTCGAAATAAAAAATGCACTTTGTTTTTCAAGTTAGTTTTTTTGCATTTCTAAGACAGCACCATCGATGTAATTTTTCTTCATGGGCCGTATTCTCAAAATTACCTGCAGCTAAAGTTAGGCTAAGTCGTATTCTCAAACAATGACTAAAGCCGTTGCCGTATCTGTTTAACTGCACTGCAAGGCCCACAAATCTTACTACTCTATCTCTGTGGACAGCGCCGAAGGAAGCCGCCAACTTTCTCGGTCTACAAGCATAGCTCAACACTCAGGAGCCACAATCAATCAATCAATGACTAAAGCCAATGTGATAGCTCAGGTTACCCTTAATATTCGGACGAGAAAAGTGCTTTATCTTGTTTCGCAGCTAAAGTTAATGTACTGTGCAAATTTTTAACCTGAACCGTTGACGTTAACCTTGTTTTCAATTTTAACTTTACCTTTACCCACATTGTTTGTAATAAAATCCCGGTCCACAAATTTAGATTTTCCGAGGTATGATATCTTGAAAATAGCATTTTCAGTGTCTTTTGGAAGTGAATGTAGGCCAAAGTTTGAATTTGAAGCCAAACTATGTGGCTAAACCCGAAATTTGAGCCTTTTGTGAGGCTCGTTTTCGCAAAATGTTCAGAAACCCGTATTTTTGCCGTTCCAAGATACTTAAATGAAGTGTAAATAATGTTTAAAAATTTTTAGAACCAAGTCGACACACATTATATAACCCTATCCTTTTTGAAAAATTGGCCAGTCAGCTAAAGCCTCCAATTTCTGGCGTATTTTTAAAAAAACAAAAATACTCATATAGACCGCCGCCGTTGAAAATTTAAGAAAAGTGAGGGACATGCCCGGAAATTTTGGGGTTAAATGCAGTAGGGGGGAGAATAGTGGATCTATTTTTTTAGTAGAATGCAGCAAAATGCAGCCAAATTTTTGTGTTCAGGTATCATTCGTAACCGAGTACTTTGGGTGCAAAGTTTGCACTGAAATTGCAAAAATCTCACAAATGAAACTACATACCACTTTAAGTGGGCTGCAATCAATCTCACCACTGTCGAGGCTAATGATAACGTGAGTATGAACAGCGGAAATCTTGCTAAAAAAGCATGGAAAATGACCTCTGCTTTGACTGAAATGTATTCGTAACAATGCGGCATAAAGTAAGAATTCGAAAAACACGTCAATTGAAGCAAAAACTTGTAAAAATGTATGGAAAAGCAACTAAATCTAGCACAAATATGTAGGAAAGTGAAAGGAAATATAACCGAAAAGTAAAAGAAAATATACATAACGGAAACATGACCGAAGAAAATATGACCGAAAAGTGAAGGAAATATAAATGAAATATGATCGAAAAGTGAAGGAAATATGACAGAAAAGTGAAGGAAATGTGAAAGAAATATGACCGAAAAGTGAAGGAAAAATATGAGCCGAAAAGTGACGGAAAGTTGGACTAAATGGAGGAAATGTGACGGAAAAATGAAGGAAATATTGCTGAAATGTTGCGGAAATGTGTCTGAAATGTGACGAAAAGTGAGAATTGTTATTGGAGGAAATTTGACAGAAATAGAGAGGAAATGTGAAGGAAATTTTTCCTTCGTTTTTCCGTCATTTTTCAGTGACATTTCGAAATTATTTTTTCCGGTGGTAAGTTAGAAAAAAACTAGAAAAAAACCATAAAAAGGTTAGAAAAAGTTAGAAAAAAACTAGATAATTTTTTACGATCTAATTTTTTTCTGGAAATAATTATCCTGTGTACTAAGCCTAAGCCTATGTAAGCCCACGCCTAAACTGAGGCCCAGTTTGAATTTAGTCAAAAATTGGACGATTCAGGCGAGTTTAGGAAATTTTTCTGAAAGAACCGATCAAGGTGCCTTTGCTTTGATTCCAAAAAATTGCAAATCTTATGTACAACACGTTTAGAACGGAAAAACACGGGTTTCAAAAAAAGCGAAACATCCCTCACTGTGGGCTCAGATATCGGGGGTTCGTATCTCAGATTCTCAGAAAATGCAGAAAAATAAATAGTTGTTTTTGAAGCAAAAATGCTTCAACCAAGGTGCTATACTTAAAAAATAGGTCCACTGTTCCCCAAACATCAGATTTCTTTATTGGAAAAAATGTGATGTATTTATCGGCCTGGTAAACCAACTGTAATTTCGTGGTTCAAAACGTACATAATAATTGCGACCATAACCATAATTTTGACAACTGCTGGGGTTTTTTTCAATGTAGCACTTTTTATCCACGAAGCACTATATTTGGTAGCTAGTGCATGGCTTCAGATGCGCTCTGTTTGCCGAATGCACTGGGACATTTTACTCTCCTGTAACTAAAGCTACGACACTGGGACTGGACACAGTGGCGTACCGGATCAAGTGCAGTTGGGGGGGGGGATAGTGGACCTATTTTTTGGAGTAGAGCACCTTGAGGGAAGCATTTTTTGTAATAGAACCCCTATCCACAAATTTAGATTTTCTGAGCTAACCCCTTGAAAATTGCATTTTCAGTGTTTTTGGAAGTGAACGTAGGCCAAAGTTCGAAGCCAAAAATGGCTATAAACTTTCGTTTTGGATAGTTTTGAGTGCGTTATGATGTTTTAAGGCATCGTCTAGGCTTAGTTGGCAGGATTCTCTAGGCTAAGCTGGCAGGATTTTACTGAAAATTTCGATTTTTTTATTGCCTAAGCCTGAGTCTAAGCCTAAGCCTGAACCTAAGCCTGATACTAAACCTAAGCCTAAGCCCCATACTAAGCCTACGCCCTAAGCCTAAGCCTAAGCCCAAGCCTAAATTAAGGCCAAGTTTGAATTCGGTCAAAAATTGGACGTTTCTGGCGAATTTGGCCAATTTTTCGGCAGGAACCCGGTCAAAGAGCCTTTGTTTTGATTCTAAAAAATTGTAAACAATAATCTGACACCATTTAGACACGATTAGAACGGAAACAAGGACTTCGGAAAAAAATTGCGAAAACGTCCGTCACTGATTGTTCAGATTTCGGGGGGTCATATCTCAGAAAATCCAAAAAATGAAATAGGGGTTCTTGAAGCAAAAAAGCTTCCCCCAAGGTGCTCTACTCAAAAAATTAGGTCCACTTCCCCCCCCCCAACTGCATTTAACCCGGCGTACCCAGGGGGGGGGGACATCAGCCACCCCCTTCGCGATTTTAGCCCCCCCCCTTCGCGATTTCAGCCCCCCCTTTTTTTCATTTTTTCCTGTGGTAGTGGTCCCCTTTGGTTTCATGACACCGCCGAAACAAATTTTCCGGCGCGTCCCCAATGGCCCAGTTGACCAAAATCACATTGAAATTTCAAAAATTTCCCAAAATTTTCTTTCAAGGGGATCTTGCCCTACCTTAATTCATTACTGCTATAATGTACATGAATTATATCTGCTATGGTGTATTAATAATCTATAATGCTGACAAGTATTCAGTATTATTTAGTTATATATTATGTATGGCTTTTAATTAAAAACCGTGTGGTGGGTGGAATGGAGGACGAACGTTTAACGACAGCTTTTTCACCCATGGTTTTTCTGCAAATTTTCCTGCATACAACGTATTTTTCAGGTTTGTTAGTCCCCATGGGTCAGTTTTTGGTGCTTTTTTCATCTAAATAAGTTAGAAGTTCGAAATATAATTTTGCCAAAAAAAGTTCAATTTGTCAAAAATTCTATCTAATAACTCAGCTATTGTTTCCGTATAAATATATACAAGCAGTGGCGTACCCAAAAAAAAATTTCGGGGGGGAATGACTTTTCGATCTTTTGTAATGGGTTAAAATGCACTTTTTAGCAATTTTAACACTCGTAAAACGCCTTACAAACGCAAGATTACTAAATCACAAGGCTGCAGGGGTCTGGGGGCGGCAGCCCCCAGAAAAAGTTGGGAAAATTTTCTATTTCTTGGCCAAATTCTGTCAATTGGAGGCGTATCAGAAAGTTTTTTCGGCCAGACTAAAGAAACCAAAGGACACAAGGTTGCAGGGGTATGGGGGCGGCAGCCCCTAGAAAAAATTAGCGATTTTTTAGACCGAATTTGGTCAACTGGAGACGTATCAGAAATTTTTCCGACAAAATTTAAAACAAAAGATGGGAGTGTCATATCAGACGGTGTATTTCACAAGTAAATGTAGCATAATATATATACTCGTGTAGACATGTACATGCAGCATAATGTAGTTGTGTATACATGCATAGGCTTTGATGAAAGACAATAACGAAGAATAGTAAGCCACATAGTCGCAGGGGTCTGGGGGCGCCAGTCCCCAGAAAAAAAATTGGGCAAATTTTTGATTTTTAGGCCAAATTTAGTCCATTGGAGACGTATCAGAAAATTTTTCCAGCCGGACCATAAAAACCAAAGGGGGGACCCTTGTGTAAAAAAAATCACTGGGGAAAAATTTCGGGGGGGGGGAATTCCCCCCATTCCCTCCCCCCTGGGTACGCCCTTGAATACAAATATATGGTAGAAACGACAACGACGTGAGCGGAGGCAAGAGGGCGGACAGTGAAGGGGACATTGGGGATACATACATACACCCCCCTCCAGACGTGGGCAGCTAGCGAATTCTCGGGGGGGGGGGGGTGAGCCACCGGGGGGGGGGGGGGTGCGCAGCAACTTTTTCGGCTATGTTTGCTTCGTGAGCCACCAATTTCGCTTCGTGAGCCACTAATTTTTGCTCCGTGAGCTACCTTCCTTCGTACCATTCTGGGGGGGGGTGAGGGAGGATGCCTTCTGGGGTGGGTGAAAACCCCCCACCCAACCCCCCCCCCACGCCCATGTATGCCCCCCTCTTGCCCAGGGGCCGTATTCTTAAAATTACCTGCAGGTAAAGTTAGCCTAACTTTACCCATAGGTAAGGTGAAGGTAAAGTTAATTCTGTGGGTAAAGTTAAAATTGAAAACAAGGTTAACGTCGACGGTTGAGGTTAAAAATTTGCACAATACACTAACTTTAGCTGCGAAACAAGATAAAGCACTTTTCAGGACCGAATCTTAAGGGTAACCTTAGCTATCACATTGGCTTTAAGCATTGTTTGAGAATACGACTTTACCTTCACTTTACCTGTGGGTAAAGTTAGCCTAACTTTACCTGCAGCCTGCAGGTAATTTTGAGAATACGGCCCCAGAGCAAAGGAAATTTTTTGGAGCCGCATAACAAAAATAGCAGTAAATTAATGCAATTTGGCCTCAAAATCGAAAACATTTTTCCGGAGCATGCTCGCCTCCAGAACCACCGCGCTGACCGCTTCGCTTTGTGGTGTCATCTCGCTGGGGTTGTTCAATATTCAGACAAATTTTTAAACAAGGTTGTCTCCCCCATTTAGTTTATATTGCCCGGCCGAAAAAAATTTCCGACACGTCTCCAATTCACCAAATTTTGCGTAAAAATAAAAAAATCTCTATTTTTTCCTGGGGGCAGCCGCTACCAGACCCTTGCAACCACTATGATTTCACGACAAGTATATATTGCCTAGAATTGCAATTTCAATGCAAATTTCATTTCAAAATTCTAGAAAAAGCTCAGAGCTTCTGGGGGCTGCCGCCCCCAGAGCCCTGCAACCACTATAATTTTGCGACAAGTGTTGCTTAGAATTGCAATTTCAATGCAAATTTTATTTCGAAATTCTAAAAATGCTCCAGCTTCTGGGGGCTGCCGCCCCCTATACCCCTGCAACCGCCATGATTTTGCGACAAGTGTTGCTTAGAATTGCAATTTCATTTCAAAATTCTAGAAAAAGCTCAGAGCTTCTGGGGTCTGTCTACCGCCCCCAGACCCCTGCAACCGCCATGATTTTGCGACAAGTGTTGCTTAGAATTGCAATTTCAATGCAAATTTCATTTCAAAATTCTAGAAAAAGCTCAGAGCTTCTGGGGGCTGCCGCCCCCAGACCCCTGCAACTAGTGTTGGGATTTTTTTCGAGACGTATCCGAACCCGAACCCGAACCATTCGTACCCGAACCCGAACTTTGGCCAAATAACGTGCTTGATATTATACACTTACTATATTTGAATATAGAATGTCAAAAAAGTGTGGACCAATAAAGTCAGTAGCCTTTAGTGCAAGGAATAAATCTTTAAAAATAAAATCTTAAAAAAATTTTGCACTTTTTCGAGTTTTAAATTCATTTTTCGGGCACTTTTTTGACTGCAGCGCGAAAATTTTTGCGATTTCTCGAATTTTTACTCAATTTTGGTACACTTTTTCGGCAATCAAAGGTGAGGGCGTAAAGGGGGGGGGGCGCCAGGTGTCTGAGGAGAGGGTGATCCCCATGAGGTAACGTTTTTAACCCCCGGACTTGACGTCCGGCTGATCCAACCTTTGGGGTTCGGTGCTTATCTCCGTTTAGCTTATCTAAGCCTGTTACCTTCTGACATGAATGTGGTATATACCCATTTACCGACTCCGTGAGGATAGACTGCTGGGTCGGCAGGAAAACATGTATGTAACCTTAATCTCTTCCTCAAGGGGATTTCGTTAACCTTGTGGGCGGGATTCGAACTGCCAACTTTTGAATTAACAGTTATTAGTTATTATTAACAGATATTAACAATTATATAACAGTTTGAAATAACGGCCCAAACCAACAGGCTAAGAGGCAACGTAGATTAGTTATGAGTTTGTCAGAATTCCCTTTTTTTGTTTTTTTACGCCCAAAGGTGTTCGAGCACTTTGTTGCGGACAGATTCACCTCTTTCTTGTGTCATGAGCCATCACCAAGGGTCATACTTGCATCACATATCAAGACTCAAAGGGCCAGTGATACCCAAGCATTGTTTTCTTATCGAACGTTTTCTTCAAGCATTACGTGGGCGCGAAAATCCCTTTTATGTTACAAAATCATTCTCTCTGCTGTAAATATCGCGCTATCCTCGTAGTAGTCGTAGTTCTTCGTCAGAATTCCCTTGCAGACGTTACGTTGCTAATACTGACAGATAGTGTCGACCTTGCGCTGGTTTAGATTCTGGACTTTTGACGATTTTTATTAATTACTATGTATGTAATTGACCATTAACACAAATTGTACCAAAAGTTTAACTTTTCAGCCTGTGCCAGGTGTGGTGCAGAGATTATATACAGTTTTGAGTTGAATAAATTGCCAAATGAAATGGATACATAAATGGTTTGTATCATATGCAATCCAGCTTGGGTTAATGTGATCAAACTACAAGCGATTGATACTCGCTGTCACTATGCGCGATTGAGACGAAACACCAAAAATTTTCTGCATGTCCGCTGCATTTTTGTAACAATTTCTTTATATGTCTATGTCATATTGCCATTTTCGAAAGCTGGCGCTCAAAATTAATAGAAATAGAATGAATAGAGTTCAGGCCTAGGGCTGATTTAGATTCAAACCTCAGCTTGAATTCGAACAATTTGAGAACACACCACACACGCTCACTAACACGTGTGCAGCCTTGCAGCGAGGACAGCAGCAAAAATTAAAGAAAAATTTGGGATTGTTTGAAAAATGTGAAGTTAGTTCTAGTACTTATTATACTAAAAATTTTTATGATCTTCGGAAATTCTAAAAAAATCGGTATAAAAATTTCGTAATTCGGTCAGAAAATTTAGGTACCTGAACCACTTTTTGCGTCCCCGAACTGACTTGTACCCGAACCCGAACCCGAACTGAAAAAATGACCCGAACCGTACCCGAAACCGGAACCCGAACTTTCGTCCCAACACTACCTGCAACCAATATAATTTTGCGACAAGTGTCGCTTAGAATTGCAATTTCAATACAAAATTTTATTTCAAGATTCTAAAAAAAGCTCCAGCTTCTGGGGGCTGTCGCCCCCAACCGCTGCAATTACTATGATTGGACATGTTGCGTAAACTTTTTCAATGCAATCAGTTATCAGTTTAAAAATTCTAAAAAGCTAAACCTTCTGCAGACTGCCTCGGACAGCGTGTCGGCCTGCACTGCCTCGGACCCAGGGTTTTTTTTTGTGTAAAATAGGGTGTATTTATTTACACATCGGCCGCCTAATTTACACAGCAAAAAATAAAAATACACACTGATTTACACAGCCCCATTTTGCCCAAAAAGTTGATGAAACGGCCTATTTTGGTTGTAACAATTATATACAAAAATTCGCTAAGTGGCGATTTGTGCCTGTGACCTCTTTGTCGTAACAAAATTAAGTCTAATTTTTGACCCCAAAACAAAAAAATTTCAGTTTCTGCTCTTAAACGGCTTATGATTTTTTTATTTTAGCATTCGTTTTTATGCACTTGAAAGTTGACAGTGAAAAATTAGCCACGCTGAGCCTGTCTCAGCGATTTCTTGTCCTACGTCAAACTGCTGTAAAAGTTTTACACCCGGATTTGAAAAAAAATGAGTAGGATCTGGCTGATAGAACAAGTCTCTATCTGTGTAAACCATGCATGTACACGGGGTCCCGGCCTGGGTGTTAGGGCTTGTTTCAGATTTTTCGAAATTTTAGTGGGGCTTGCCCTGGCGTGTCGGATACTGACAAAAAAGCAAAAATTTTCAATTATCTCATTTTTTATTTTCGTATGTAGTTCGAGTCTCAAAGTCGAAATATTACTTTTCACGTGAAAAAACGGTCAATTTTTACCTAAAAAATGCTAAAATACTCACTTTTAAAAATTTACACAACATACCCTTAATTTACACAGCAAATTCTTAATTTACACAACATTTACACAGTGCCGATTTTGAAAAAAAAACCAGTCGGACCCCCCCTCGGTCGTCGACCATTAGTTCAGCCCCCCTTCGCTGAAATCCTGGGTACGCTACTGGTACCCGGGGGGGGGGGGGCTAGGAGGACATCAGCCCCCCCCCCCCCACCCTTCGCGATTTTAGCCCCCCTCCTTCGCGATTTCAGCCCCCTCTTTTTCACTTTTTTCATGTGGTCCCCCTTTGGTTTTAAGACACCGTCGAAAAAATTTTTCCGGCACGTCCCCGATTGACAAAAACTACACTGAAATTTCAAAAATTTTTAAAATTTTATTTCGAGGGGATCTGGCCCCTACCCTAATTCATTACTGCTATAATGTACATGGCTTTTATCTGCTATGGTGTATTAATAATGAGTATATAATGCTGACAACTATGATTGGTATTTAGATATGTTTTGTATGGCTTTTAATTAAAACCGTGCGGTGGGTTGAGCGGAGGCAAGAGGGCGGACAGTGGAGGAGATACATATATGTACGTCCCCCCTTTGCCCAAAACAAAGGAAAACTTTTGGTAGCCGCAGAACAAAAATAGCCGTAAATTGATGAAATTTGGCCTCAAAATCACAAAAATTTTACCGGAGGTTGCTCGCCTTTGACTTTACGTCGCTTTGCGTTGTCATCTCGCTGGGGTTGTTCAACGCTCAGCAAAATTTTTAAACAAGATTGTCCCCCCTTAAGTTTTAATTGCACGGCCGAAAAAATGTCCGATGCCTCAAAATGCCTAAAAATAAAAAAATCTCGAATTTTTTGCTGGAGGCTGCCGCTATTAGGCCCCTGCAACCACTCTGATTTTACGACAAGTGTTGCTTAGAATTGCTTTTTCAATGCAAATTTTATTTCGAATATCGAAAAAAGCTTCAGCTTCTGGGGGCTGACGCCCCCAGACCCCTGCAACCACTAGGATTTTACGACGAGTGTTGTTTAGAATTGCTTTTTCGTTGCTTACAATTAATTTTTCAATGCAAATTTTATTTCGAAATCGAAAAAAGCTTTAGCTTCTGGGGGCTGCCGCCCCCAGACCCCTGCAACCTAGGGATGGAAGTCTCGGTCTCAGTATCGGTTAAAACCCGAGACTAGCCCAGTCTCGGTCTCGGTCTCGGTAGGCGAAAAGTCTCGGTTTGTACCCGGTCTCGGTTTTTCAAATCTGTGAAAAATTTTCCTGTGGTCCCCCCTTTGGTTTATATTTTTGGCTGAAAATTTTTTCGGAAGTTTTTATTTTACCAAAATTTCACATCAAACAGTGAGATTCTGTCGATTTTTTTTCCGAAAACTTTACCGTGGTTGTTTAGTTTATCAGTAAACAGAGTACACACACAAGACAAAAATGTATGTTTGTGATTAGGTTTCTTATTTCATAATATTATCTTTCAAGTCTGTCTGTGTGATTATTATTATATTTTATTCTTTAATCTTTAGTGTTTAACTGGTCAACTTTGTTATGCCAATCGGTGACTTCACATACTTAACTGTAATTTCCAATTAGTATGAGTTTAGCAAAAAATCAAAAATAAATCTGCGAAAGTTCAACTAGACGCACTACTCAACATTATGCGGTGAGGGTGACACATGTAGTTTGGTAGATGAAAAGGGAAGACTCAACTCCCAACTAAAATTTAATCCCAGGGGATTGAGGGGGCACCATTTAAAGGGGTGTCACGCCGGAGGCAAAGATGAAAGAGCGTCACGAGTCACGACGCGCAGGTCTAATTTTTGAGCTAAAAACCCTTTTATCTTGGGTGTATATTTTAGCAGAACATTTGTAATTTCAATACCAGCTGAGCGATTTTTAACTAAATTCAGCCAAACAGTGTCTGAAATTGCTATTTTCTGGCGTGAACAAGGACAAATTGCGTCTGCTTTGGGACAGAGGTCAAAATTTCACAGTATTTGAGTAGACACGGCCCCACATCCACACAAAAGGAGGAAAGAACCAGGAACGTAACCAACATTGCCGTGATGTAGCTGTTAGTTATAATGTACATAAGGTGTCTGACCATGGTCTTGTAAGTTTACCTAAAAACTTGTAAAAAGTCATCAAACAAATAGGTGAAAAAATGGCAAAAAATGACCCAAAGTCTCGGTTTTGGCGGTCTCGGAATTTGGTCTCGGTCTCGGTAGTCTCGGTTTCGTGGTCTCGGTCTCAGAAAAAAAACCGAGACTTCCATCCCTACGGCAACCACTACGATTTTACGACGAGTGTTGTTTAGAATTGCTTTTTCGTTCCTTAGAATTGATTTTTCAATGCAAATTTCTTCAAAATTCTAAAAAAGGTCCAGCTGCTGGGGGCTGCCGCCCCCAGACCCCTGCGACCACTATGCCTGCAATCGGTTCAAAAATTCTAAAAAGTTAACCCTTCTGCAGCCTGTTGAACTGCGTGCGCGTTTCAATTCCCACCCACCCACCCCCCCGGTCGTCGACTTCACCCCCTTCCTTCGTGAAATCCTGGGTACGCTACTGACTGGACACGAATGTCTACTGCCCTCAGAATCCATCGTTTTTCATCAGTTTTTCTTCATAAATAACGCAATGTTTAGGTTTTTTTGACAGACTAAAAAATTTCAGCTAAAAAGTGCGGGCTAAATGCAGTTGGAGGGGGAAAATAGTGGACCTATTGTTTTAGTAGAGCACCTCGGGGGAAGCATTTTTGCTTCAAGAACCCCTATTTCATTTTTTGGATTTTCTGAGATACGACCCCCCGAAATTTGAACCTTCACTGAGAGA
This sequence comes from Trissonchulus sp. WLG1_4, assembly GCA_030248245.1. Taxonomy (NCBI): domain Eukaryota; kingdom Metazoa; phylum Nematoda; class Enoplea; order Enoplida; family Ironidae; genus Trissonchulus; species Trissonchulus sp. WLG1_4. Next base: position 42,735 of record JASANF010015135.1, read on the forward strand.
CATTTTCGTAATTTTTTTCAGAAACAAGTGTTTTTTCCGTCCTAAACGTGTTTAAATAGAGTCTGAACAAGGTTTACAATTTTTTAGGATCAAAATAAAGGCACTATGGCCCCGTTCCTTCCGAAAAATTGGCCAAATTCACCAGCATTGTCCAATTTTGTACCTAATTCAAACTTGGCCTCAATTTAGGCTTGGGCTTAGGCTTAGGATTAGGGTTAGGCTTAGGGTTAGGCTTAGTATGGGGCTTAGGCTTAGTATTAGGCTTAGGCTTAGGTTCAGGCTCAGGCTTAGGAACCAAAAAGTCGAAATTTTCAGGAAAAATCCTGCCAGCTTAGCCTAGAGAATCCTGCCAGCTAAGCCTAGACGATGCCTTAAAACATCATAACGCACTCAACACTATCCAAAAGCAAAGATGATAGCCGTTTTTGGCTTCGAACTTTGGCCTACGGTCACAGAAAACACCGAAAACACTGAAAATGCTATTTTCAAGGGGTCATATCTAAGAAAATCCAAATTTGTGGATAGGGGTTCCATTACAAAAATTGCTTCCCTTAGGGTGCTCTACTCCAAAAAATAGGTCCACTATTTTCCCCCTCCCCCCCAACTGCACTTGATCCAAAAGTGCGAATGTGCGACAACTATTTTTGGGTTAAATTCAGTTGGGGGGGTGGAATAGTGGACCTATTTTTTTGTGTACAGCACCCACGGTGAAGCATTTTTGATTCAAAAACTCCTATTTCATTTTTTGGATTATTTTCTGAGATATGAGGATATGACCCCCCGAAATCTGAACCCTCAGTGTGGGACGTTTTCGCAATTTTTTTCAGAAACTCGTGTTTTCTCCATTCTAAATGTGTTTTAATGGAGTAGGAATAATGTTTACAATTTTTTGAAATCAAAACAAAGGCACGTTGACCCCGTTCCTTCCGATAAAAAAATATATATATATCACTCAACTCCTTTTTTATATCATATATATATATATATATATATATATATATATATATATATATATATATATACCCCCCCCCCCATATATATATATATATATATATATATATATATGTTTATAAATATTTTGATTTCTATTATATAACTGAGTGTCGCGGTTTCTCAACATCAACCACATAGCCGAATTGGATCAAGCGCAGTTTGGGGGGGAGGGGGAAATGGTGGACCTATTGTTTGGAGTAGAGCACCTTGGGGGAAGCTTTTTTTTGTAATAGAACCCCTATCGACAAATTTGGATTTTCTGAGCTATGAGTTATGACCCCTTGAAAATTGCATTTTCAGTGTTTTTGGAAGTGAACGTAGGCAAAGTTCGAAGCCAAAAATGGCTATATATAATCTTTGTTTTTGGATAGTTTTTTTGAGTGCGTTATGATGTTTTAAGGCATCGTCTAGGCTTAGTTGGCAGGATTCTCTAGGCTAAGCTGGCAGGATTTTTTCTGAAAATTTCGATTTTTTATTAAGCCTGAGCCTAAGCCAAAAGCCTAAGCCCCATACTAAGCCTAAGCCCTAAGCCTAAGCTTAAGCTCAAGCCTAACTTAAGGCCGAGTTTGAATTTGGTAAAAAAATTGGACGTTTTAAAAACGGTAGAAAAAACACGGTAAAAAAACAGGGTCCCGACGGTAAAAACAGGGTCCCGAAAATTTGGGCAAAATTTAGTAAAATGGCACTCTTGCGGTTACGAAAATTCTACAAAAGTCTTTTTGGTCGATCGGGGGGATAGTCGATTGGACGACGATCAAGAATTGACGATTCTGGTGAAATTTGATTGGTGGCCAAGTTTTTCGAAATTGAAGGCAAACGTGCATTTGTTTTTGGTCTAAAATATTGGAACAATATTATCACACCATTCAAATGGGTTTTGAACGGAAAAAATGCGAATTATACGTTTGGAATGTACAGTAAAATACGTCAAGGCAAGTGTATTTTGCGTTTTCGAATTCTTCGTAATTTCGCCATCTTTTAAACGATGATCCCTGTTTGGGCTTAATCCGATGGAATATTCCTCTTTTGCGCTTGAAAAAATAGTCCGAAAATTTTCAGCCATCTTTTAAGAAGTCACGAAAGTGAAGTAGCTTCTGCCTCTAATATACTGAGTTTAACATGGGGGTGTTTGGGCAGGACCGCATCAGATTTTTTAATTTGGTACAAGGGCAAGCAACATTAGATGAAGACATTAAATTCTATTAAAGAGGCTCTTACATATGGGCATTTCTATCAAATTTGTGCGCTTTTTACCTAATTCCGGCCAAAATTTTCTACAACTGGGATTTTTGACTGCATTGAATTTTGATTTTTGAAAACCTACGGGAAGAACTAGAAGAAAAGTTACAAAAAATTACAAAAAGCGTCGTGTAGTTTCAGTGTGAAGTTGCAAAAAGTTACAAACAATACAAGTCTCCTCCCAAATTACACTAAATTTCAAAAAGACTAACTGCACTGATATTGAAGCTTTCTTTGTATTCCTTTTAGTATAATATAAGTAACCAGCAATGTCTCATTCAGTCGGCGAACAGATTTCGTGGCAAATTCGCTCTTCGCTGACGTCACCGCCACTTTCTGATGGCCGCTACGGTAAGTTTTTAGTATTGTTGATTTCAGAGATGCACGGGGGGAATCTTTGAGGGGGGGGTGCCCGACCCATGGCGCATGGGGGGGTGGTCCCTAGTTTCGGCCATTTTTCGGCGATAGCCGAAAATTTTCCAGAATTTTTAGATTTTCAACTCATTTTTGGGGTACTTTTTCGGCCGCAGACGAAAATTTTTTACAATTTTTCAATTTTTTACGCATTTTTGGGGCAGTTTCTTGGCCATCAGAGGGTGGGTGGGGGGTTGAGGGGGGGTGCCAGATGTCTGAGGGGGGGGGGGTGCCGAGTGCCGTCCCCCCTTAGGGGGGGGGGTGGATACCTCCCCCTACCCGCCCCCCTATGTGCATCTATGGTTGATTTATATATGCGTATACGATCTGCAAGTCTATCTGACTTGCAATTTGCATATAAAACATGTATGAGGGACGATGAAAGGCGGACCCCACTAAAAAATCGAAAATATGGGGGTCGAACCACCTTAAAAAATCGGTTGCCCAGGGGTGAGGGACCCAAAAATGTGAGAAATCTTTGGTGAAATTGGCACATTTTTGAAAATTTTACAAAATTGTGCAAAATTTAGAGGATTTTTGGTCGATCAGGGGGTCCCAACAATTCAGCCGGGCAGCCCTTCCCCAAAATTTTGACACCGTGGGCCGTGACCGTCTATACATGTACGCGGATTGCTGACTTCCATCATCCAGTGACAGCAGAGTTTTTTGCTGTTACCGACGCAGCAGGTCATCCACACGTGGGAAGGTAACAGGGGACCGTGAAAGGAATTTGCCTGAGGGACTGACCCCCTTCCGCGGATGTAGTCGCTTGTGAGGTGGCACCCCCGACGCTCTAGACTGCTAAACGGAGATGAGCACCGGGCCCCACCCAAGAACGGATCAGCCGGACGTCAAGTCTAAGAGTTTTATATACCTTTACGTACATACTGTATATATGTTATTTTAAAATGCCAGATCCGAGTCAGTTGCTCGCCAATTTGCATGAGACTCCTTTTATTCTTTTAGCCAGACTCCTTTTATTCTTTTAGCCCACGCTTCCCCTGCTGATGCCCCGCATCGAACTGTTGTGACTAAAAGTGCCAGCGGAAATCGGGGCGTTTTGTTGGTCCGCGCCCAGGGAACAGAGGATCGAGCTGTATGCTAGAATTGTATTTTGTGTTAAAAGCTAACCATAGGACTTTGGCGTCTATGTATTCTATGGTGGATTTTTTGCAAATGTTTGACATTCGTTCTATTTTTAATTAAGGAGTTATTACACAAAGTGGAGTTGCAAAGAGACAATGGCGCAGTTTTTTGTAATGTAAGTTGGACGGGCTGCCGCTTCAGCAAACTATGGCGCGTTTCCCACGATATAGCCGAGCCGGGCCTTATTTTAAAAATATTTGTACGCTACTGTTGGTGTAGAAAACATACATAGTGCAATATATTACGTACATAATATAAGAGTTTTCCTGGGGATGGTCTATTTCGCTGTATCTAAGAAAGATTTATACTTTGTACGTAGAAGTTAGACCACCAGTCAGTAATTTGTCAAGGATGAGATTGCTGTTGGCACAAACTCTATAATACAAATTACAATGTAATGCAATTTTTGATGATGAAGTGGTGGTTTTTGTTTTATACTACCTTAATTTTCAACTACAGGCGAAACGAAAACTGTGTCTGGATCGAGTGCCATCTGGCAAAGAAGCAGGCACCAGTAGCGTGACCACTAACGCTATTCCAGCCCAGACCGGTCTCAATCCTTCCCAACATGTCCCACCGCCGGAAGACATTCAGTCTGAGGTGGTGGTGCTGTCAACCACCAATGCCACGACCACCACGTTCATTGAGACGGATAATGTGAAATTTGACGGCTTTCAAACGCCCACGCCCAAGCAAGATCGAAAACGACGCGTCTCTGCGATGAGTCTTGGCAGTGGCTCTTCACTGGTCAACACTCCGGGACAGTCTCCTTGTGGTATATACATATAATTAATATTTCCTGTGAACGTTCGGTATATTTAGCTCGCCCGTCAGTTTTCAACGGGAGAGCTCACTGGAACTACAAGGACGTCTTTGTGGTGTCCAAGCAGTGTCTTTTTAGTAGATTTAGTTTGGAAATGAACTGGAGAACAAAACATCTTGAATCATCTTGGTAGATTTCACAAAACCTGTTTAACAAAAAGCAGTCTAGCTCGTACAAACGTTCATAATATTATCCAAAGCTCATAAGAGCAAAGACAGAATCTTTTGATTTCTTTCAGAAAATCAAAAAGAGCATTAGAGCAGAGGTTAAGTAATTGCAAGATGAATGACTAAATTAAATTACATTTTTGCGTCAACTATATGTTACTACTAAATAACAGTTTTGTCTGATAAACATAATTTGGCTGCTTTTTTAGGATCTCCTATGTCAAGTTCCTGTCAGTCAAGAACGGACAATTCTTTGACTATTTTAACAAAGAAATTCATGCAAATGCTTCATAACTCCACTCAGGGAGTATGTTTTTATAGTTTTCATTTCTGACTGTAAGCTTTTAGGGTTTCCTTGTTGAATTTGCCCGCAATTTTAAATAATTGTTCGAGGCTTTTAGTCAGATTAGGTGCGATAGCGCCTAACCCGAAATTCAGAGTGACACACCACATTACATAATTTCGAAACTGCATAATTATCTTAGTAACAAAAATGTTATAAAAGCTTCGGTCCTTGGGGGATGGCAACATGCTGGTCATATATCGAATTTGAAAAGTGTGAAATTTGAAGATTTGAAACAAATCTCCAATACTTAATCGCGAAATAATATTGTATAACAGTTAATATATATTACAAATAAAACCCATTGATTTTTTGCATTTTCCTTTAATGCTGAGATGCATGGATAAAATCCAGCAAACAAAAAAAGCAGAATAAAAACTTGTTATTTGCTCACTATGACACTTGCTCACTGAAATTGCTATTTTCCTCGTAGTTTTTTCTGAAAACCCTATCCGTAGTAGTTAGTAAAACTGCCTTATTTCATCAATTTCGAATTGTAGCTTCCTATTTGAATAAGTTTAATGTTATTTATTGTTTATAAATTTCAAATACTATGATTTTTTGCAGATGGTTAACTTGAATGACGTCGCTGACCAGCTTGGCGTGCAAAAAAGACGTATTTACGACATCACCAACGTTCTGGAAGGCATTGGTGTCATCGAAAAATTGGAAAAGAACAGTGTCAAATTAAAGTATGTTTTATTGTGCAGTATTTTATGAAGTCAGTGTCTATATTAATAAGTAATAACTGGTATTGTTATTAGGAGATGTTTTCATATTATTATCAGGTGTCGGTGTGGATGATTAGTTAATATTTTCCTGTTTCACATAAATGCAAGTGTATTACTGCGAAACTTTTTGGAAAAGTTGGATAACTAAAAAAATTAAATTGATAAAATCGATCTCACTTCACTTTCCGTTTTAGTATAATTTTACGACCGGATGTCAGTTTTGATGTTTTTTGTTTTATTTATCATGTCATTATAATACATCATAATACGCCATATTAACTTTTAAGGAAACACGACGCTCATGGAGAAAACTTTGACTCAGAGTGCTTAACCTTACAGCGTGGTAGGCTTCATTCTATCTTATTTTGTGCCGCATTGACAGACTGCTTCGCCGGTCAACTTAGGGCTGGTTCTATAATAATAAGTAAACATAGACATTAAACAGTAGACATTAAGTAAATACAAATACAAATAAGATTCATAGTTTTGTCGTTTGCTAGTAATAATCGGCTGATAACTTGTATTACTCAAATTGTAATCTTAGTGGTCGGTAGAGTTGGCTCATGTTTAATAATCGCTGCCCTAGCTAAATATTGTGCGCAAATGTATCAGTAGTAGTTGTAAAATGCTACTTCTGAGTCAGGAGCCTATCTTTAACGCGTGGTTTTTACTCCATTTTTCAGTTTTGGAGCAACCTCTCAAAAAATAAATTTAGGAGAACCCCAAGGCACCCATAACCTAACTTTTAGCCACAAAACTATGTATTAAAACATCTTAAAAGGGTCAAAAAAAGTTTGCTGGGTAGAGCATAATAATGGCATAGTTTGGGGTACATATAATTTTTTCGATTTTTTGCACTATTCGAAAAAATACTGATTTTGCAATTTTACTACAAACGAGAGCAGCAGCTATGGTAGTAACTTTAGTGCGCTAAAATATAGAAATCAACTAACGAACCTATTTATTATAACTATCATAAAAATCTTACAAGATCACACCCTCTCAGCACGGTAATTAAAGCTTCTATCGTGCTGCTAAGCATCTAATGGTGCGAGCGTGTGTGCATGCACATTCTATACGTTTTTCAGCAGAGCATATTTTCATGTGAAAACTTTATGGAGAACGTGGAGAAGTTTATAGGAAGATTTCTGAAACACTTTGTGTACTTCTCGTAACCTTCTCATAAGTTTTCCCATAAGTTTAATTTGACTGTATGTAAAGACTTATGAGATGCTTCTGAAACTACTCCAGGCTCAGAAGCGCGATTTTATTTCTACTATCAGTCATTTCAAATTCCACTTTTTTCAATTCTAGTTCTATGTAAATAGCTAGTTGATTAAACTTAAAGCAACAGATTAACGTTGGTTTTTTTTAATCACAGAAATAGACCATTTGTTAGCAACGGAACGAGAGCTGGAAAAGTTGCTAGACAAAATGCAGGACGCCCTGAAGACGGAAACAGAAGCAGAGTGCAACAGACGATTTGCCTATGTGAATTATCGTGATCTCCGCAGTGTAGACGAGTTTCGAGATCAAACGCTGATTGCTATTAAAGCTCCTCCCAACACTTGGCTCAGTGTGCCTGATCCCAAGGAAACTGGGGTATGCATTTGCTAATTTGCGCAGCATGTATGATAATCATGTCACTATCACTGGTTTAGCCAAAACAAAACGGGATAACGAATACCATGGAATACACATTCCGTTATAAAATTATTTACAAACGCATACGAGTACAATGGGTTGCTTTCGGCTCCGCGGGCGTCGGCAACCCAATAATAACGGACATGACAAATGCAATAGGGTTGCCTTTGCTTTGCTTTGCAGTTAGTCGGCAACCCATTAACTGTTAACTACCGAGATTCATACCGATTTTTGCAAAAATTGCAGGAAATGCAGATGTGGCTTCGAAGTGATTCCGATCCAATCGATGTGTACCTCTGTCCAGATGAGAGTCACCTAAAGGCGCAGTCAACTGCTGTCGAACAATCTAGCTGGCAAGACAGTGCCGTGGCAGCATTTCAAAATGGTTAGATTACATTGTGAGATGTGACAGACTAGTAGTCGAATTACATTACCCGTACCTGTAACGACATGTACGGATACATAATAGTGCTTGTTTGTGCGTTAAACGAATTGCTATAGAAAACGTGATAGCGGAAAGGGGAAAGGAAGGGAAACTATTTGGATAAATTAAAGATAATATTTTAGTACTTTTTAAAATACATACCACACAAGTTTCATTGATGTTTCATTAAGACTCAGCGGAGATGTGAAAACTTGAACAAACGTTGTGCCTATTTTTCGCCAAGGTTTGCAGAGATTCAATTAGGTGTAACCATTGTTAATAATATTGACAAGGGAATATGGCGCTCTGGGTGTTTCTATAAAAAAATTGTACTACTGGTCTAAACTAAAAAAACGTTGTGTAACTTTCCGTTTACGCGAAAATTCTGCTGGAAATGTTTGAGACAGGTTTTTTATCGTTACACAGTGTGTGGTTAAGTATCATTGTTTGCTTTATCCAGTCAACTATTTTGCTAGTCCAACGAAAGTTTCGCGTAAACGCAAAATTACAAAGCATTTTGTTTGTAAAATCAATGTTGTGTGAAACGTGAGCTGATTATTATAAAACACGTCATCAAGTTCAATAATTGAGCAGTCATGTCATTTGGTTACGATCGTTTTAGACCAACCAGCTGGTCCCGCCTCCAACGATTCTCTGCTTGCCACTCAGCTGCCGGACAAAAGCATGCGATTGAAGGACGAGTTTTCCGCTGCCACCGGCCCCTCGACCAGCAGCGATTTGGACAGCATCTTCCCTCAGACGCTGACTGACTGCGACGTGGGCGCTGGCTTCCTGCCCATGGAGGCCCCCGACAGCTCCAACTCGATCGTCGATTCAGATTACATGTTCTCCCTGCAGTCTTCTGAAGGCTTGCACGATCTTTTTGACATTTGTGACGATTTCTCCAACACTGATGCCCCAGTTGTGTCTTACTGAACTGATGTCTGACAGCATGACGAGATTGTACTCTTAACTTTGCGAGTATGGCAACTTTTCCGTAGTGTTATAGATTTTACCCTACTTCACACTATGCAGTAGGTTTATTACTGTGCTACTTGGTTTAGGAAGAGTATGAAGTGAATAGTGAATAGTGAATATTTTCTACCGTATCCACATTTGCTAATACGTCTTGGCGATCTATGTATAGCTCAGACTCTGTTGTTAGGCTATATAAGACTTGTGTAAAGCAGTGTCAGTGTGTAACGTTTTCTGTTTGCGGTACTCTTGGTCTCAAATGTTGCGCACGTCCTTTTTCTTACTATTTTATTTGCAACTTTGTCAGCAATTTTATCTGTACACTTTACTTTCTTTTGTAAAGAGATACTGTGCCTAGTATTATGTATATTATTTGTTCATTTCAACTTGCCTACTACTTTATTCCACTTATCTGTGTTTTATTGCTTAGAGTTTTGTTTCGTATAGGAACACATGCTACTATAATTATCTTGTTTTATGTCTTGAACTGTTGTAAATGTTTCTAGTATTTTCTGTAGCGTACAAACTTTTTAGTGAACACCTTTCTAGATACTGTATCACTGTAGCATGCGCTGTTTGCCTTAGTTAACGATTCTGGGATGTGGAAGCAATTTATCTTACTGGATCATATTATTTTTGGTCGTGACCGTTTTTGTTTCGGTAGAAAAAGGGTAGCGCTGCTTTGCTTGTTACGTAAAGTGCAAATGTCTCAAAAATCCCACTGTATGTTATTACTAATTGTATATAACGTTTTATCTGCAGGTTTGATGGTAAGCCTTATTCTACGTGCAGGACTTGTATGTATTGTACAATGTTGTAAGTTTTTTTTAGTCGCATCCTTACGTCTACGCTTATGTACCTCATTTCATTATTGCTGTATATTTTTCTTGGGCTGTCGACTAGCTGCGGCAACCCTTACGGTAAAACTGTTCTTGTTAACTGTTTAAGATGCAATTCTTTATTGATTTAGTTATCCAGTATCTGTCGATATAATTCATTGTACAGTTTAAATTATTACTAGTACCAGGGAAGAATATGACACTACTGGCTGATGGCTTCGCAAAGGCTTTAACCTGGTACTTGTCCGCTTTGAGTACGTGCTGTATTAGGTACCACTGGCTACTGTACAGGACCTGTTTGGGCCGTGGCGGTGGCACCCATTGGGGAACGTTCCCATTTGGGTCCTTTTTGGCCGCTAATGTGCAACACATCTACCGCTGCGAAGCTATTATTGAACGGGAAAAGTGTCATACTTTGCCAAACCCTTGCTATTACCAACGGTTCATAATAGGAAGAGTATGACACTCTATGGCTAGAGTCCAATGAGCGCAAAATAGCCCTTTTTTGTACTGTTTAAAGGGGGGTGCCCTTCTCAGTTCAAGTTTATGTACGTTTTCATGGGGGCGGGTGCCCCCTTCAGTTAAAGTTCAAGACAGAATTCACAGCCGCTTTGCCGATATGTAGTTTCTCTAATGTCTTGAACTGAGGGGGGTACACCCCCCCAAACCGTACAAAAATGGGCTTTTTTGCACTCAGCATTGGACGCACGCTTCAGGAAATAATAGAGAGTGTCATACTCTTCCTATTATGTACTTTTGCCATTACCTAGACTACATAATGATAAGAGTATGACGTTCTTCCCCTGGGCCAGCTTGGCATCGCGGTGGATACCCAATAATGATCGAACAGTGAAGCAGAATTGCTTCATTTTGATATATTATATACCTATATAGTAAGCCGTGCTTGTAATCATCATTCCCAAAAATTCACTCATGCTGTTCGATGCGCTTGCTTGACATTGCGTCATGTGAAATTTCGCTACTGACGTATTTTTATGACTGACGTATTATTTTTTTAATTTTAGTAATAGGCACGTTCTGGCACGAGGACGAATGGTGGTCGTTGAGCACTCACCAGTGACCATGTCATACACCTTTTAGTGTCTTATTTTAAACCTGTAAAACTAAATCCCGCTGTTGTATGCATATGTAATTTTTCATTTTGGTTTTTTTAGCTTACTTAATTCGTTGAATAATTTGCATGAATTTTATTGTTGCTGTTAATAATAACGTGTTTTGTACTAATATGCTTTCAAGTTGGCACTAAACTAATGTCCAATTTCCCACTATTCTGCAAAATTGAAATCAACGTTATACCTACAATTTATTGGTGGCGATGCCTGTTCGCTGTATTATATGTTTGAGAGTCCATTCTAACCATACAGATCTTTCAAATCTCCATTTGTGTCCACTTCCAGTAATTTTTGCAATGATTCAGCATATTTTAATAATAAAATGTGAACGGTTTATAAATAAAATTGTTTTTATTATATCTTCTGTTTAGTTAAGTTAGGTTAACTTAGGTAGATGTCAACAAACATGTTTATCACTAAGCTCATGCGATTTGTAGCGATAACGCTACTAATGCACAAGCTACTCGGTGCAAAAAAAGGCTTCGCACGTCATTGTAGTGATGCGGATCGGGCCGAAATTTTGATGCCGATCCGATCCGGATGCTTGATATCCGATCCGATCCAGGCCCGGATCGGCCGATCCGATCCGATTTAATATTGTGTAACCTTGATGAAAGCTAAAAATCTCATTTTTTCGTAGAAATATCGTTAAGTATAACTTATTATAATAAGTATATTGCTAAAAAACTTAATGAAATTGTTTATGGATGATAAGATGGCATTTTTGCAATGTGAGCTACATAGTTTGACAATCACCCGACCAAACATTTTGATTAATTAGAAAATGCAAATGTCTTGAAAATTTTGGGTCACTACCGCAGGTTCAGGATACCCACGGGTTGGGTTGAGTAGGAACGGAAATAGGTGCCGTGGGTCAACCCTTGGGTACACCCACTTCACGCTGCGCGGGTCGCTGCATTTTTTCAAACCGGCGAATTGTAAAAATTTTTTCACGTATTCAATCCAATCTGGGTACATAAATTTGGGTACCATTCAGTACCACTGAAAACGATCGATCATCAGGTACGGTATCTTAAAATGGTTGGTCAAAGTTGGTCGACTTTGACGTTGCCGGTTGGATCGTGGGTTACCCACACCCACAATTGTCAAACCGTGGGAGTAGTACAGCGTACTGATCTCAGGGCAGATTGGGTGGGGAGGAGCCGAGGAGCTATCTTTAACGTGTAAAATCCTGCGAAAATCCTGCTAGCGAATTGGGTGGGCAGGAGCCACCAGTTTTATAAAATTTTTAATTTAAATTTTTTAATTTAAATTTTTTAATTTTTAATAAAATTTTAATTAACGTATTTTTCAATTTTTTTTAATATTAAATTAAACAAGCATATTATTAATATTAAAATAATTTTTATTTTTGTTTTTTTATGAACTACGTAATGCGGTTGCAATAAACACGTGTATAGCCTAGGGCGTTTAAATTGATGCCAACTAGTGGCAGAAAACTAGTTAGGTAGGTTACCGTAGATTATGTATTTTAGGTAAATGAGCTGTAACTCAGCAATTAAGTGTCCGATCAACCACATCAATAGGTCATTTTGTAGCTTATCATTAGGACTACAAGGCTATATAAAAAACTAAGCTGAATTATTACCTGGTAGTTGGCTATAGCTACGTTTAGGTACCTTATTGGAAGTTTTCGGTTAAAAACATACCGCACATTTTACGGGCATGGAAGATTTCTCAGCAATTACTCAATCGATTTACGTGATCAATACGTCATTACGTAGCCTATCAAGAGTAGTACAAGGTGATATAAAATCTAAGCTCAATTCATACTCTGTCACTAGTAGTCACTGTTTTAGTACAACCACCTTATTTTTTCAAATACGCTTATGTACTGTGTTTGGCTAAAAAACATACCGCACATTTTACAGGCATGGAAGATTACTCAGCAATTATAGGACCGATCAATCTGATCAATATGTCATTGTGTAGCCTATCAAGAGTACTACAATAAGCTTGGCTAAATTCTTCGTTTTTTGGCAGGTATGGCAGGTTTAGTATACCTAGTGGAATTTTTTGGACTCTAGCAATATATCATCGTATAACATAAGTACTACAAGCTGATATAACAACCCAAGCTGAATACCCACGCTAAGGGTAGATTTACCTATTGCTAAATATACATATTTTGTAAACCTAATAGTTTGGTAGTAACCACAATGATTAATGACTAATAGTTGGTAATTTGACAGAAGTTTAGGGTGAGTCATGGCGTCATCGTGATTGATTAATTGCTAATAGTAGGTAAATTGACACATTCCTAAGATGACTCATAGCGTCTATCGGGCGTGACGGCGAAGGTAATGTAATATATATGTGGTAATCATAGACCTGTTACATTATTTTGTGATTTTGTCCGATCGTGAGTGGGTTTTTGTAAGTATTTTTTGAAAAGTTTTAGTTGTTGGTTGCAATTTAGTAAGACCATTGATCGTTTTGAGTTAACTTTCACATTAATATGTGTCAATTCTAGGCTTATTTTAGCAAATTTTCTGGTTATTTAGTCTGACAATGCTTAATTTTGGTAGATTTTATAGCCGTTGTGTGTTAATCATAGGCTCACTTTAACATTTTTGTGGTTTCACGGATCGTGCGTGTGTATTTGTAACTATTTTTTGAAAAAGTTAATTGTTGCTTGGCGTTTAGTAAGACCATTGATCGTTTTGAGTTAATTTTCACAATAATATGTTTCAATTATAGGCTTATTTTAGCAAATTTTATGGTTATTTAGTCTGACAATGCTTAATTTTGGTAGATTTTATAGCCGTTATGTGTTAATCATAGGCTCACTTTAAAATTTTTGTGGTGTTATCTGATCATGAGTGTGTATTTGTAAGTATTTTTTGAAAAGTTTTAGCTGTTGCTTACAATATACTAAGGCCACTGACCGTTTTGAGTTAACTTTCACAGTAATAGGTGTCAATTATAGACGTATTTTAGCAAATTTTATGATTATTTAGTCTGACAATACTTAATTTTGGTAGATTTAATAGCCGTTGTGTGTTGGTCATACACTCACTTTAGCAATTTTTTTGGTGTTATCTGATCGTGAGTGTGTATTTGTAAGTATTTTTTGAAAAGTTTAGCTGTTGCTTACAATTTACTAGGCCAGTGACCGTTTATGCTTAATTTTGCAGTAATATGTGTCAATTTTAGGCTTATTTTATCAAATTTTATGATTATTTGTCTGAAAACGCTTGATTTTGATAGATTTTATAGCCGTTGTGTGTCAATAATAGGCTCACTTTAGAATTTTTGTAGTTTTATCTGATTGTGAGTGTGTATTTGTAAGTATTTTTTGAAAAGTTTTAGGTGTTTCTTGGAACTTACTAGGAGCAATGATCGTGTATGGTTAATTTCACGGTAATGTGTGTGAATAGAGGCTTTTTCAGCACATTTCATGATTATTTTGTCTAAAACCACTTAAATTTTCCAAGACTTTATATCTTTGTGTGTTAATTATAGGCTTATTTTAGCTATTTTTGTGGTTTTGTCTG
>JASANF010015136.1:0-27602 GCA_030248245.1 Trissonchulus sp. WLG1_4
ATGGTAAAGTTCTTGTTCAGCAACGAGACCCCCCGTTCGAAATCATCGATTTTCGGCGCTCTGTATGAAAACAGAAGATCGCCCGCTCGATTCGCTTGATCTGGGTTCGTCGCCTTCACCGGTTTCTGCGTCAACAGCTCTCTGAATATCAACGGGTCTGGGTTCGTAACTCTGAGTAGTTCCATGGTGAATTGGTATAACACCCAGACATCCACAATCGCATACGACATGCTGAACGAAGTGGGGACAGGCATGAACAAAGGTCGGCTCTGCGGGAACCAATCTTCCATGGCAAAGAACCGCAGAAATCCCGGTCTTCCTTCCCCTTCTCTGCATGGTTTCCACCACTGGGCTGGCCGGTTGTCTACCGGTTTCATCTGAAGCCTGGGTGGGTACTTCCGTCCCACATGGTTCCACATCTGCGCGAACGTCACGATGGAGGTGGATGCGTCAATGTTCAGCCCCCTGGCCAGGCGGATGACGTCGTTTTCTCCCCCGAAAGCCACTAAGGCGGCATTTGGTGACACTAGGATCGACGTCAGCAATTTCCGCAGTCTGGCGAAATCTTGTGTCTGAAAATATATAAGCATGGGCAAAATGATAAAAATTTCGGGTGTGAGGAACCCGTCTTGTTCCATCGGAGGGAACGCCAACTGAATCGTGGCTATGCTCGCCTCCGGCTGGATTCCCATGGTCGGGGCTGCGCATCCTTCGAGGTCGAACGCTGCGAAGGGGCAATTATCCAGTCTGTGCATGATCCGTTCTTCAAACAATGTCCACGCGTCCACGTCATCGATTATACGCACAGGGACGATTTGTGGATCAAAGGGCAATGTTAATTTACTTACCGCTCTGACCCGCTGCACCGCCGCATGGAGTCTATTCTCGTCCTGCTTCATGGCCAAAACATACATTGGCACTGACTGCTTCTTGGACTTTGGCTGTTCTTGCGGCTCCGGCGGTGGGCGTTCACGCGGCCATTCACTGGTAGATGGCTGATTTGGATCCATGTTGTCCGTACGGTGGTGATAATTTATCGTTAGTAAATTTCAAACAAAACAAATAAAGATTAAAACATAAAACGGACAAAAATCATGCAAACAGAAAACGTGGATAAGCAGACGGCAAAAGAAAGTAACAGAAAATGAAGTCGAAATCGGGCAGAAAATGTTTGTGTGTCAAATCCGAGTGTTTCTAGTATAACTAGTATCTAAACTGCAGACTGCTTAACTATTGCTACGGCTTTGTTAAGACCTAGTCTACTGGAAACCTTTCGTTGGCTTTATTCCTGGCTCGGGGTGCGGTTGATGATCTGCTGCTCCATCCGTGCCATGGTCGGCCAATCGATCAATTCATTAATCAATTAAATCATCCCTGAAATACACGTAAAATTGTAGATCTTATATTCGAACACACACAGTACTTTTCTGCCCGACCCACCGGTGCTGTTACGACATCTAACAGAGGTTAAGAATCTGAGTCCGACTTAGCATAAATTAGTGCTTGTGCTCTAAAGTGATGTAACATAGAGGTGTATATTTTGTGCCAGGTATCAACTATATATCGCGTGCAACAGTGCGAATTACTCTACACTTCATTACTCGTTACCCAAGACTTGTGCCTACATTACTACTCCGTTACTATCCTACCTACGCCTTGCCTACTGCGCGACCAATTTCCTTCTTTATTCTAAACCCTATAATTTACACCCTAAATTTACACCCTACCTATATACCCTAATTTCTTAAACTCGTTTGACACATTGTTTCATATTTTTTTGAAAGCAAAATAATCGAAAGTAAAGCATGAAAGAAAAACCAACAAACCACTTCATAAAATATAATTAAAATAACTGAAAATAGCTGATGAAAGTAAAATAGCGCAAAATAATTTAAAAGCGTAATCATGCATCGCAACTAAAACTAACCCAGTCCCTAATTTTATTTGTTAGTATTACATGCAATTTCGTTTATGTTTTATTGTTATTCTTGGTCAGCGCATTCCGGCCCATAATATGGCTTGAGGCGCTGTATGCTTACGCGCTCGACCTTCGCGCCAGGGACCCCATGTCTTACGATTTCGTAGACATTGTCCGATAGTTTTGCAACAACACGATACGGACCCTCCCATTGTTCCATGTACTTGCGCTTCTGGCCAGTTGGAACGGGAGTCTTAGTGATGTTTTTCAAAACGAAAGATCGGACCGCATAGTCTGCTGGTTTAGCGCGTCGGTCGTAGCGCGATTTATACTTTTCTTGGTAGGCTAACTGGTGGTCCCGTACCGCGGCATACGCAATTCGTTGCCGCTCCTGCAGCTTTCTCACGTAGTCGGGTACGGCATCACCCACTAACGGTTCAGGTAGTTTGAACAGCACATCTGTGGGTAGCAACGGATCGCGTCCGTGCACAACATAGAATGGCGTATCTTTTAGTGCAGAGTGCGGGGAGTTTCTGTAGCTGAAAAGCACCCATGGGAGTATCTCATCCCAGTCTTGCCTACTAGCCGAGATTGCTGTTCGCATGATCTTCTGGAGTGTGCCATTCAATTTCTCGACCAGGCCATTTGACTGCGGGTGATAGCTAGTTGTTTGCAATTTCCCTACGCCGAAATAGCTATAGACCGTTTTGGAAAAATTGGACACAAAATTGGCACCTCGGTCCGTCAGCACCTCACGTGGCACCCCATGCGTCGCTATGAATTTATTGACGAACACCTGTGCGACCTCTTGCGACGTCTGTCCCTTCAACGGGTATGCCTCGGCCCATCGGGAGAAATAGTCCACTATAACCAAGATGGCTTTATTGCCGTTTTGCAGATCAGGTGCTTTGGTAATATCCATTGCCACTCTTTCGAATGGTGCCAAGACCGTCGGCAACAACCTAAGTACTGCCTGGGACTTTCTCGGGCCCTTGTCGCAAAAGGCGCACGTTCGACACTTTTTGTGGAATTCCAAGACATCTTTTGTCAGGGTCTGCCAATAGTAACGAGATGCAACACGGAAATGTGTGGTGCCATAGCTCGCATGGCTACCACCCGCAGGCTCAACATGGCACTCCTCGATCAATCTAGCCTGGAAAGGTGGTGGCACCACCAGCAACTGGGTAGACGACCCCACTCGGGTGCCTCTCAAGCTAACATGGTATCGATATAGACACCCATCAAGGAAAACAAAATCATGCCCGAAACGACGCAAATAAAGTGCAAGGTGTTCATCATCTGGGAGAATTTTGCGCGTTAGGAATGCCACTATTGCCGAAGCAAAAGGGTCATCTGCTAGTGCTCTTTTCCATTGTGCCATCGAAATGCTGTTGGGCAAAGCTGGCGTGCCCTCTGTAACCGCTGACACACCTGCACACAAATCTGCTAACGGGTCTAACTCGTCTGCCTCAGGTTCAGTACCCGCCGGTGGGTTGCGCGACAGCGCGTCGGCCACAACATTCAAACGTCCAGGTTTATGGATGACTTTGTACTTATACTCCGAAAGAGCTATAGCCCATCTCGCTACCTGCCCCCAGTACACTTTGGAGTCTGCATTCAACATCCATTGCAGAGCCTTATGGTCCGTATAGATGGTAAACGGCTTGGACAACAAGTAGTGTCTGAAGTGGGTGACCGACCAGTAGATGCCAAGGCACTCTAGGTGCGTATTGCCATACCCTTCCTCAACTCTGGACAGGGATCTGGCTGCGAATGCAATGGGGTGTAGTTTCCCCTTCTCGTCTGTCTGCTCCAGGACTGCTCCCAAGCCTGAGCGCGACGCATCAGTGACCAAAATGAACTCTTTAGAATAGTCCGGGTATGCCAGACATGGCGCTGTCATCAGGCTCTTTTTCAGCTCCTCGAAGCTTTTGTCGCAAGCGTCGTCCCAGTCAAAGGAGCAATCCTTTCGCAGCAACCGGTAGATGGGGCGGGAGATTTCGGCGTAGCCCTTGATAAATTTCCGGTAGTAATTACACATCCCCATGAAAACCCGAACTTTTTTGACATTCTTGGGGGTTGGGAATTGTGCTATGGCATCTACTTTGCCCATGGCAGGTTTTATTCCCTCTTTGGTCAACACGTGACCCAAAAACTCAACCGACGCTAGAGCGATTTCAGTCTTATCGATCTTAAAATAGATGTCATGGTCAGTCGCCCGCTGCAACACTACCTGCCAAGACTTTATATGGGCTGCCTCGGTGGTATCAGGTAGCAAGATGTCATCGATATAAACTGGAAAACCGCCCATTACCTGTTCAATAATTCGCTGGAATGTTGCCGGTGCGTTGCACAACCCAAACGGCAGCACATTGTAGTGGTAGATCCCTAGGTACGTTATGAACGCTGTTTTGATTTTATCGTCTTCGGCCATCGGGACCTGATTATACCCTGCCACTAGATCTAGTTTCGAGAAAAATTTTGCGTTCCGTACTGACTCAAGGAGATCTTCAATCCGGGGTAAGGGGTAAGCGTCCTTGCGCGTTACCGCGTTCACTTTTCGGAAATCCACACACATACGCCAGTCCCCATCTTTCTTTTTCACTAACACAACTGGCGAAGCCCACGGGGAATCGGATTTTTCGATGGCCCCCTTTTGGAGTAACTCCGTAATTTTCTCTTTAATGACTGCTTTTCGAATTGGGTTCTCCCGATAGGCTTGTTGCCGAATAGGTTTGGCATCCCCGGTGTCTATCCGATGTTGAAACTGATTCATGGTCCCTACGGTCTGCGCGGGTTTAAACCGATGCGCGTAGGTAACCAAGGTTTCTTCCAATTTTGCTTTTCCTTCCCCGCTCATGTGTGACAAGGCTAATTTCTCCTTCACCTTTTGTCGAAACTCATCCCGAAACTTTGGGTCGACATATAACTTGGTATCCTGACCGTCCCCTGCCTTGTCACCTACCCCGCAGATGGTTTCTGTTCCATCCACCACTTCCTGGCATAGCCCTACAAAACTATTCGCTGGTATTACCATTTTGGTGGGGTGGGGGTTCAAGATTTTTAGTGGGATTCGCCCCGCTTTCACTCTAGAGACAGTTGTACTGGCGTATAGTTGGTGTTTCGCAATGAAATCTACATGCGGTTCAAACAGCACATCTTTGGTGCTTACCCCTGTGCCCGGTTTTGGCTTCAGCTGACCTGCCACTACTCTCTCCTGCCTCGGGCCTATGACTAGTTCCTTGATGGTAAACAGGGGAACCTCTGCCTGTGTGCTCACCCGCTCAGTCTCAACCAACGACATTGCCTGCTGAGGCGGTAGCAGCGGTAACCAGTTCGTAGTCATGTCTGCTCCAGGTCTAACTACTCGTTGTCCACATGCAATCACCCAACCATGTCGTTGCATAAAATCAAATCCAATGATTAAATCACGCCCACAGTTGGTGGCAACGAAAAATGGCCATTTCAATACTTGCCCCCCGTACTCAATAGGGAGTTCAACCTCCCCTTCAAAATGGATCGAGGACATATTAGCCGATTTGGCTGTGCACACCCGGGGGTTTCGAATCTGGATCGACTGACGTTGTTGTAACGTGTCTAAAAGGTTGCGACTCACGATCGACATCGTAGCTCCCGTGTCCAGCAATGCCAGACAAATTTTTCCCACTATTTGGACTTGAATAACGGGGATGTTTGCACCTACGTTTTCCTCCATCTGTGACACTGGCCAATTTCCGCTACCTAACTGTTGTCTGATTTCAGATTCTGCCAAAGATTTTTCTAATTCACGGATTCGCTGGTTGAGCGCTTGAATGTGTTTTTGCGCGGTGCTAGATGTTATGTCTGTCGGTGGCTCTCCATACCCTTCAGGTGCCTGTTCCGTCTTGGCTTTCCTCGACTTCTTTTTGCCTAGTTTCGGGTTCCCACTTCTCGTCTGCCCTTTTGGCTTAGTCGCTCCCATTTCAAACTCCTCTGGTTCCCCAATTTGCCTACCTTCTCCCTCTGACTCAATATCAATTGATTCGGGAATTAACACTGGGAAGGAGTCTTCCAACTCCGCATACCATCTGGGTATGTGAGCCATCTCATCATTTTCCTCGTCTGTACTATCTGGCTGACCAATTTCCGATGGGGTGCTGTCGTTGGTTGGTTCAGGGGGTGTCACAATTATGACAGGTAGTTCCCCACTCATATTCACTTCTGAGTTTTGTGTTGGGTTCAGGCTCGAAAGGATCGTATTGACCTCATGATGGTACACTGTAGACATCAAAAACCCTGTAGTTTCTGCCTCCTCCTCTGATTCCTCCTCTAACTCATCCTCATTTGGTTCCGACTTTCCTGCAAACTCCTCTGCGACTTTCTGTGCCTCCTGGATCCACTCCGGGATCACTATATTTATTTGATCTTGTTCGTTTTTCACGCTGTTTGCAGTTTGTTCACTGTGCGTGTATTGTGCGATGTTACTCGGTTGTTGTGCAGGGTAGTATATATATTGCGGCGGATAAATGGCTGGGTTAACTGGCCATTGCTGGGGTGTGTATTGTGTTTGTGTTACTATGTTTCCGCCTTCATTTATGCAGTGGATTTGATTTCGATTTTGCATTTGTCGATTATTCATAGCATTGTTAGTATTGTTGTTATTCATGCTATTAAAAGAAAAGTTAGTAGAAGCGCGTGCAGGAGGGAATCGGGGATTTGCGAAACGAGAGTCGTTTCTAGAAAAACTGTTACGTACCTGAGGTCGAACAAAACGAGACCCATACGAGCCGTACGGGTTAGGGCGCCGGCTATCGTAGCTTGGCCGGTTCATTTCCCGCCGTGGGCTGCGGCATTCGCGGCTAATGTGGCCTAACCGCTGGCAATTAAAACAACGCTGTGGCTCCCTGCTGCGATAGCCGACGCCTGCAAATCTACTGTCAAAACTCGATCGATTGGGAGATCGATCCCAACGCTGTCCAGCATTTGTACCTTGCACCTGCCCAGTGCCTTCCCTACCTCGACTATTACGTACTTCAATTCTCAAATCTTGGATTGCTTGCCATAATTTGGCCTCATTAGATTCACTTTCTTGCCGTTTCGGCGTGAACAAGGTTCTGCCAGTGTTTGGACGCTCAGGTCTACTAGGTACTTGCCCCGATGGTCTAGTCTCCCGCCAATTTCCCGATTTTTGATTTGTCTGGTCACTGCCCACAGCTTGGACCCAGTCCGCGCTACCCGTGGGACATACCAAATCCAAAAGAGTTACCACTTTTGACAAGGGAGGGGGCCCTTCACAGTAGATAGGTGCTAACACCTTCTGAACGTCTGGTACCACACCGCTGAAAATTTGCTGTGCCACATTGGCATCCCGTTCAGTACTATCTAGCCAAATTTCTTGAGCTATAGTTTGAAGCTCACGTAGGTAATCCCTCACGGGCTCCCCAGCCCTTTGGCGACGGTCCAAAAATTTGCGGTAATGATCCGCTTTTGTCATTTTCCGGGCTCCAAACACTGGCGTCAAATGTTCTACTAGAGACTGAAAATTTTGCGTCACGCCTTGTGGCAATTTTGAAGCATATAGGCTCACACGGCCTCCCAATTTGAAACAGAGGATACGACCCCAGTGGTCCTCAGGGACCATTGCCATTTGCAAACGCATAGTGAAACTTTGCAGCCATTCCTGGAGGGTCATTTTTGTGATGTCTTGATCAAAGACCGGCAGGTCTGCAACGAACTTCAGCATATTCTGCAATTTCTGGGGATCGTACAATGGGGGTTGCGGTTGTAGCTGTTGAGTCAAGACACCCCCGAAATTACTTGGATTTTGATATCCCGGTGTTGGTCCGAAATTTGTAATCTGAGAATTTGCAAAACACGGGTTCTGCCCCGTTTGACCACCCAAATTTGTACCCGATGCCATATTTCCCAGAAACATCTGTGGGCCCTGATTGGTCTGCGTTCCCATTGGGGTTGACGAATACCCCATCAGTCTCGGAGGGAATTGAAGGGTTTGACTGGGAAGGGTTGGGTTCCATCCCATTTGGGGGTTCGGGTGTGTCATTGTCCCACACTGACTAGTACCGCTAGATTGTATACCACTATTCGTGCTAAACGTCACCATTGGAATGGACGAAATTGGGGGAAATGTCATGAAAGTTTGACCCTCCAGGTTTGCTGACTCTTGCTGTTGTACCAACAATTTTGGTGGGCAGAAGTTCGGGTATTTTGGGGTCGTAGCCGGAAGGATTTTTCCTAGCTGATTTTGCATAGACCCTAGAGATGATGGAGGGGGCTGGGCAGGTGCAACTTGGGGGGCGTACCCTGAATATACAACATTTGTGCTGGTCGACCCAATACTACTAACAGCAATATACCCTTGCATCGCGGCCGTTTCATTTCGGGTTACCTGGGAGGGAACGTAACTCGCCGTGGCGTGTTGCGTTCCATCCCCTGTACTACTACTCCGAACTATATCTACCCCTACACCTAAATTCTGCTCCTCCAACTCCGGCTCAATGATGTAGCTACGATGTGACAGGGTCGGGGACTGCTGCGCTGGCAGCTGATTTGCTAGTCCTAACTGCATCTCCCTAAGCTCTCTATTGGGATCGTCTTTGCCAAAACGCTGCGGGTGCTTCTTGCCTAGCGCGCGCAGTCGACGTCGCTCTAAGCGTTGTCGTGTCAACATCCCTTGATATTCCTCCTCTGCACTATCGTCTGAATGGACATTTTGTGTGCTAGTGCGTGCTACCTGCATTTGGGGGTGGGTCGGGGTTCCTGGTAATTGGGCCAGGGTCGTGGCTGCTGGGGGCAGTTGGAGCACCGTCTGGTTTGGGTCCTGCTCCAGGTTGGGTCGATTTCCTTCCAGGGTGTGGGTCCTGTTTGCGGACTGAGGGGGGGTGCGGGCTAGGGCTGATCCACGCATCATGTGTATGTGTGCTATATCACTAAATCTGTATGCTCACGTAATTTACTCAACTACCTAGTCGCAACAGCACCGTACTTAGCTAAAAAGAAACGTTCTTTATCCGTCGGCTGAAAAGGAACGAGACAGATTGAGCTAGGGGGGGGAATCGGTAAATTCGGATCAAAATTTTCTAAGTCTAGAATTTCAGAAAAAAAATTTGAGCAGCACTTCCCTTTAGAAATGCGTATTTGGCCGCTGAGAAGGTGCTGAATTCACTAAAATCAGAAAAACAGAAAATTTGGAAAATTTGGAAAATTTCGAATTTTGTTCAAAAATTGGCTAAGTCCACAATTTCCGAAATAAAATTGAAAAGGGGGACCCTTAGGGTATTAGATTTTCAGTTCGCCGGGCGTCGATTCCGAATTCAGAATTTTCCGGAAAATTTTTCCGGAAAAATTTCTAAGTCTGGGAAAATTCTAGAACAAAACGAAAAGGGGTTCCCCTCTTAGGCGTATTTTATTGTCGCCGGGGAGTTGATTCTATTCCGAAGGGAAAAAAATTAAATTTTGAAAAATTTTTGCAAAAATTTTAAGTCTCAATGCTCAAAAATTTTTGAGCAGCACTTCCCCTTAGAAAAAGCGTTTTAGGGGTGCTGCGATGAGGCTGCTCTGCCTGAAAATACAAAAATTTTATCCGAATTTACCGTGTGTATACGTAGTGCTCACTGTATATAATTCAAATTTTCAAGAATTTTGCCAAATTTGGGCAAAATTCCGATCCGGCAGAAAATGTATATAATCCTACAGCTCAGTACAATATGTTGGTGCAGTTATCTAAACCCTATTTGAAAATTTCCGGAGTTTCAAGTTGCGCACCGGCGTCGATTATATACTGTGATGTATATAATCGAAAAATTTGACAAAATTTTCAAAATTTCCGCCAAAATTCGCGGTCAAGGGTATTTTTCCCTTCACTAGTACGTTGTGGGGAAAGCCTGTGCAAAAAGACCCGAAGAAAAAGCAAGGGTCTGGGCCGTTACGGCTTGAAAAGGGTGATTTTTGGCCGTTTTTGACCAAAAATGAGCTAGGGGGGTGAAAATTTTTGAAAAACGCAAAATTTCTGCAAAATTCTTGATTGGGATCAAACTACGAGCTGCTCTGAGCAAGCTGTTACCGAAGAAAAGGAGGAAAATAGGCGATTATGTACCCTACGAGGC
Organism: Trissonchulus sp. WLG1_4; assembly: GCA_030248245.1. Taxonomy (NCBI): domain Eukaryota; kingdom Metazoa; phylum Nematoda; class Enoplea; order Enoplida; family Ironidae; genus Trissonchulus; species Trissonchulus sp. WLG1_4. The sequence continues at coordinate 10,021 of JASANF010015136.1, forward strand.
CTTTGGGAGTGAAAAATTGAGGTTTTGGGCAAAAATGGAAACGAAAATGAAAATTTTTCGAAAAATTGGACTTTTCGACCTAGAAAGTCTGATTTCCTAGGTTTTCGGGGGCGGCGAAACTTCTGGTGCTATTGGTTTTACCCCACGGCTCGTGTGGGGGGCGCTACAGGGGTATTTTGGGGTCAAAATTGGGTATCAATTCAGAAACTTGATTTTGGCCGAAAAATCGTGAAAATTTGTTATTTCCGGCCGAAACTTCGTTCAGAGGTGCGCTAGGGGATGTAGGTACAACGACTTAAGTGTCGGTACCGGCCGTGAAAAATTCAGACTGAAATTCGAAAATTTTGAAAAATCGAAAAATTTTCGATTTTTGGGGGTATTTCGGCCACAATTTTCTAGAAATCCGGGTTTTCTACACCGGATACTTTTTCTAAAGCTGAGGGGGGGTGGTGCGCAACTTTTGGTGAATAAATGAGGGGGTCTTATTCGCTTTTGAGCGAGCCCAGCCTCGAAATATTTAAAAATTCGTGAGCGAGAGCCTCACGGATAGGGGTGTCTATATAAGCCCCGTGTGGAAAATTTTGCGATCCAAAAACTCGAAACCCACTTGTTTCTAGGGTTTCAGGGGGTGCTGAAACCGAATTTGAGTTTAGATTTTGTCCTAAAAGACTTTTGGGGGCGCTGGGGGCAGTTTCAGAAAGTCCCCAAAAATTTGAAAAATTTGGGCTTAGGCTTAGGGTGGGGGAAAAATATTAAAATTGCCGTTAAAAATCCGGCAATATAACCCCTAGGGGTGGAATTTCACGCTGAATTCAAAAATTATACTCCCGGGCCGCAAAAATGGCGCTGGGAGGCAGTACCGGGGTCTATAGACAAAAATTTCGGAATTTTCGGATTCTCAGGCTTAGGCTTGGGGTGGGGAAAAATACTAAACTCGGTTTTAAAAATCCGAGAATATGACCCCTAGTACCAGAATTTTACGCTAATTCTTTTAAAAATACTCTCAGGCCTCAAAAATGGCGCTGAGAGGCACGAAAAATGAAAATAAAAATTTTCTGAAAAATCCGAAAAATTTTAGGCTTAGGCTTAGTGCATCGTTAAGCTCAAAAATGAAGGAAACTTTCTGAGAAATACTTTTCTAGGTCCAAAATTTGATGCCGGTTCGTTTAAAACCGGTCTCGGAGCACAAAAATCGCTCTAGAGGGCGTCCCCCTCACTTATATATATCGACAGAGAAAACTTTCCTAAAAGACTCCGGAAATTTTCCTGGAAACAGGCCCCTTTCTCACTCAAAAATTTTTCTTTTATTTCCTAGCGGGGCTATCTACTATTTCTCTCACTCTTTTCTACTACCTGGGGTCCTGTTTCCTACTTTCTTTCTCAAAATTTCTTTCTTTCTTTCTAGGTTTTAACCACTATTTCTCCCGCTTCACCGCTCAAAACACAAGAAAACCAAATTTTAAAATTTTCCCGGGGACAGGGAAAATTATGGGGGACTAATTTACTTGTTTTCTCCTTTTTGCCGAAAATTCCCGGCAACTTTTCAAAAATTCGGGGGAGGGGGGGGGCAGAATTTTGACAACAAAATTGCAAAATAATTTCAGATGTGGCCTAAAAGCAGCTGTAGTGGGCGTCGTGCGTGACCCTAAAATCCTTTGTCACGGTCGCCACTTGTTATGCTGCAAACCACGGGGCTCTTGGAATTTAGGCCGTGAAGGCGAGGGCCAAAGGACAGAACTGACCGTGCGCCCGAGCCCGGATGGAATGCAGAATAACGGTTGCCGACCGGGGCAACGGCTCTAAATCGCTCACGAACTGGCCCTAACTAGGTCCGGGGTCACACACGGAATCACACACAACAGCTGCAAAGCCCTCCAAAGGGCGTCTACAAACAACAGGCCCTAAGAAGCCCTAGGGAGGCACTTTTAGAGTTCAGAATTTTATTGGAAATTTCAATCTTTTATTGAAAAGCAAAACAATAACAATTTCAAAAGGAGGAGAAAACAAATAAAAACTACCTCACAGCATCAAACTAGCTCAGGGGACCTAACCCTAACCCTCAATGGCACGCGGGGCCTCAAAACCTAACCCCTGTTCATGCGCCGGTGCCAAACCCCCCGTTTCAGAAAATTGTCTGACTACTGTGAGCCAGACCACACATAAGAGATATTCAACATTTTTGGTGCGTGCCAAATCGGATGCGGGTTAGCTCCCCTGTTCAACCATAATAACAAATATATTGAAATAATTTAAATATTACGTTTTATTAATAAATTTAGACGCTACAATTTAGGTATGAAGAGAAATTTCAGAATGTTGAAATATTTTCCTATTCATGCGACACGTCATCATTTTCGACGCTCGCAAGCTAGCACAGATAGGCAAAAAGTATCTGGCAGCCTTTCTACTATCTCAAAAGTATACAAACGAAGCGCAGAGCGCAATTCTATTCACAAATACTGATATTTTGGAAACTGTTAAAAAGTACGAATCTGCAAGTTCTCAAACGTGAAGATACAAAACCAACGCTGTATTTTTGGAATATTCTCGATATTTTGGGCGCAGGAAAACCCGCCTCAAGTAGGGGGTGACCCTACATTCTCAACAAAAATTTTAAACAATCCATGGGCCATGACATTAAGTCGTTGATTTAAATTTAATACATCTCGCCCCAGGCCCAGACTCCTTTCAAAATTATATAAATTGATGAAAAAATAGCTAACCAGGATTACTCCGAATTAGATGAATAATTGTTTGCACTGCCAGACGTTCGTTTACAAAACGATCGTCCGCGAGTGAGGGACCAGGTCGGAGATCACCTCGATCCCCCAACCCATCTCTGCCGAAGTAAAAGTCCATCTCGTGTGGCTCAACTATCGGATCATTCACTCCCGTCACAACTGGAATCTAAAATTCCATGAAGCGTTTGACCGATTCTAAACGGTTGTTTTATATTTCATAATTGACAATGGCAAATCAGTAAATTAAATATGTCATTTATCGGAAACTTTTTTGCGATATACCTACTGTGCGAAGTAAAAGAGGTCCGTTAATAGTCCTTAAAAGGACAAATGACAGCTGAGCATTGACCCAGTAGGCCAAATGGGTTGAGTGAGTGCTGGTCTGCAGATTCACAGATGAGCTGTTCGTATCATCCTTGGGTCATTCTTTATACCTGTCCTGATGCTGTTTTTCTTTTAGTGAGTGTTTTTGCGCGGCCGTGCATAATAAATTCAGTCAATGCACTGAAACTGAAAATGCATGTAAATGCGTTTCACATGTAAATTGCGTTTCACACGATGGGGAAAAACGTGGGGAATCCCCACGTGGGGCACCCCATGTGACACCCCAAGGGGTGCCCCGAGGGGCACCATGTGGCACCGTGCGGTGTCCCCCGGGGACTCCCCTGGGGTAACGTATTCACACGATGGGGCATGAACGCGCGGGAGTTTGAATTTTTAGGCGCGTAAACGGTCAAAATACTAAGTATTTACGAAGGTACTACATTGAATTTTGACATATCTGATATGTGCCTTGGGCATAAATTACGTGTAAGAATTTATAAAAATTATTTAAATTTTGTAGCTTACTTAAATATATTCATGAGCTACGTATTCGTAAAAGCCGTAACAGACTAACCAAATGTGAAAGAATTAACTCAAATGATTGAGGTTAAGCCCTAAAATTGTCCTTTAAGCATTTGTATATAGTCACGTGATCATCAACAGTGCTCACTAATTGGCTGTCGCATGTGGTGCCACATGGAAAAACGCACGGCGAGCGATACTGATTTTCCCCACGTGGGGCACCCCATGGGGTGTCACACGATGCCACATGGTGCCCCTCGGGGCACCCCATGGGGTGTCACACGATGCCACATGGTGCCCCTCGGGGCACCCCGAGGGGCATCATGTGGCACCATGTGGCGCCCCATGGGGTGCCCCAAGGGGCACCCCACGCGTTTTCCCCATCGTGTGAAACAGGCTTAGTAGAGATGGCGAAGTGCCATATACAACTTTTATTCGAGACAGGATGTATGCAAATGTTGAATGCAACACACTGACAAATAGGTATTCGACACAGGTATCGAAGATCGATCTTAATCTAAATGCGACTATTTCGAAAAAATGCTACATATTACTAAAAAAACAAGAACTGTAATTTGTGCCATCTGCAAACGTAGAAAATATCGAAAATATTACTGTAGTGGCATGCATGTGATTTAAAATTTTGTCGATTGCCACCAAGCCCCAATTATTATTACTGTATATAAGTTGTGTGAGTGACAAGGCAACTGTCAGCTACGTGTAGTAACCACGAACACGCCAGTCAATCTGATATGAGTTGACGCGGGTACGTAATATAGATTTTTTTTACAATGCTCCGTGCAATGGGTTTATTGCAAGAAGGTAACGCCCACATAGTGACTTAAGCTTTCACTACATTTGAAAATATAGTTCAGGTACCACATTTCCGCAAAAAAGCCGAGTAATCGAGTAACCAAGTAATCGAGTTCAAAGGCAAACTGTATGTACATACACCTATGTACTTCGAACGTTATCACTCAACAGGAAGTTCGTTTTCCGCATAATTCAAATAGTTTTGAGTTTCGGATCCAGTTTAAAAAATGTGATAAAGACTCGATCAAAGTTGAGCCTTTGTATTACACAACACAAGCATAGTACTGCAAAAAAATAATTAGCATGCCGCGCTTAATTTTACCGATACGGTAAAATAATACTTGCTGTGGTCATGTAGAAAAAATTTACGCTCGTCAACAAAAGTGCTTGTTCTTTCTTTTTTTTTTCATGACAACTGTTATTTACTGACATATTAAAGTTAGTCAAGTTTCATTCCAATGACATATTAAAGTTAGTCAAGTTTCATTCCAAGTTTATAACTTTATAAAACATTTACAAAGTAAGGTACTCACGTCAGTCCGGCCAATCAGCTTCAAAATTCTCACGACGTTTCTAGCTGACTGCGTTGCGCCCACATTCCCAGGACCGCAGGTTATGGCCAGGATTTCAGGGGCTGGGCTAATTTTGCTGTTCAGTGCCAAAATAAGAGCCTGAGCATCGTCTACGCCAGGATCTGTGTCGATTATATACTTCACCCCAGATCCCAGTTTAGAGAAACAAAAGAGGATAAGATTGATTTTTATATACATGATTCGAATGTAAGATCATCTGTAACATAAGCATGGGATCGAAATTGTACGGAAGTCAGCTAACAAAGCTGTGAAGATTAAGATTTAACAAATTTTCTTCATTCGTTTGTTTTATTCCTTTATTTATCCACTTTAATATGGTATATATTAGTATATGCTCAATGGAGGAAAGTATATGAGATGATCTGACATATTTCTGGCGAAGAGAATTAGAATTAAGGAAATTTAAGGTTACTTCTACTGGTAACCCTTTCTGAGACGGAACAAGTGTTTAGCTAGTTGTGACTTCATGAACGAATTGTCGGTATTGTCGGTTCCGCATAATCGGTTTCGGCTACGGTTCCATCCGGTTAAAGTGGAACCGATCCTTTATCTAAGCTTGAGCCTTGGTTCTGGTGTGGAAACCCAATATGAAAACTTTGTGGGTACCTATCTGTGATCCAACAGTCAAAACAATGGTTATATAAAAATGAAGACAAAACAAACTTTGCAAGCTTCGGCTGGTTATTGTGGCACAGCTCACAGTTATGAACTGTACAGTCTTTAATTTTAATAAGCCTGTGACACCAATTAACGTATCTTACTTAACAGGTTTACGCATTACGCATTAGTTGAGTAGCAAAGCAACATTTGCGTTAGCTATTAATTATTAGATAATGGTTTAAGTTTTATCAACATTTTCACATTAGGCAATAGAAGGGAAGGGAGTGTTTAATTTCGAAAAATATCCAACTTAACACAGTTTGCGTCTTCGCTCGCTGTAAACCTGTACGGCTGTCTGTATTTACAGTAATAAAGATACTAATGGCAACAAGCCCAATCTGCGGCAAAAGATTCAGTAAGTATCAAGCATTCTTTTTCAAGTAAACTGACCAGAGGTCAGTTAAAACCTGTTGTGCAGCGGTATCTATACGGTAGGTATAGCTGTACCTCTAATAATTGAAATCTATAAAATCAATAAATGAATTAGTTTAACTGGTGAAAGCTCCAATATTTGGCAAAACTAATCATTAAAAAACTTCTACCGAAACTCGGGATCGAACCAAGGACGTTCAGATCTTTAATCTAACGCTCTCCCAACTGAGCTATTTCGGCCATACGTAAATGCAAAACGCATGTGACGCCCGCGTTGTTGAACTGACGCACAGGTTACACAAACCAACTGACAACAGATAGGACACAAGCTCAGTGTTATTGTCCAGAATCAAAATTAAAGACCTGTTGTGCTGTCGCACAACAGGAAAAATAACTGACACAGAAAAGTAATAACAGAACTATTGGCATTAAATAAATAACCGATCAAATGAAGTAATAGTAATACAGTCGACAGGGGCCGTATTCTCAAAATTACTTGCAGGTAAAGTTAGAATAACTTTATCCACAAGTAAAGTGAAGGTAAAGGTAATTTTTAAGGTGAAGGTAAGGACATTTTTTAAATTAGAGTTGATTCTTATTTACAGCGGTTAGTCCGTTTTACAGGCAAATCACGAAATTGTTTCGTAAATAGGATCAAATTATTGCTTGATTGTTTCGTGATTTTGCAGGCGAAACACACTCACGGCAGTAAGTATGAATTGAACCTTACTAAAAATGAACAAATTAAAACGTTTGTGAAATCTTTTATATGCACATATTAGTCAGATAATGCGTTGTTGACTAGTTACCATTTTTTCGTCTCACATGTTTTGTGTCACATTTTTTATGCTTCGAGCTACTGCCAGTCTGGTATTCGTTTAATTTCGCAGTAAATGTTCTGAAAAAGTTCAAGTTCGTTAAGCTACGCTAACAAGGGCTGGAAGCATGGTTCAACATCAACTACCATATTTCTGCACATGCGCGGAGTCGGGTCAACGCACGACCCAGATGAAGCTCGGCCCGTAGCCCAGCCAGCCCGGCCCGAAAATTTTGTTAGTGAAAAACTTTACTTAGAAGGGCTATCCCAATGTGTGTGCTCTTTTTTATTTTTATATTTTTTTAAATATTCAAAGTAAAAATAGTTAAAATGGGTATTACTAAAAGTTTGAACCCTTTCTGATGTAAATTGACTTTCGACTTCAGACTCATTGAAATATTTTGGACGGTTGAATTTTTTTAAATGAAGGAAATAAAAAAAACGTTTTTCAACTCATTTGCATTTAGTTTAACTAACTTTTTCTTGTCAGGACCAACTCAGTGAAGTGTGAACTCAATGCTGGAACTTTTTCGTTTTTGTCCAGTACATGCGAAGCATTCAAACGAGGTAGTATTTCACTCTTAAATATAGTAACATTTGGGGTTTAGACCGACAAATTTACAATCCTAACTGCAACTGTTTAAATAACTGCGCACAGCTTTTTTACATTTTTAACTCCTGTCAGGTTCTCACAATTCTTTGGTACATTGCTTTGGTAGCCCCGCCAATCATAAAACAAATTTTAACATTTTCTGTGCAGGTTTTTTTTTGCGAGTTTGAACAACATTTGCAAGGTAGCGCTGGGTAATAGAATCTTTAATAAAATATGCAAGATGACATGTCATGGGAAAATGTATTTGAAACGTCTCATTTGCATTAGCAATGGCAACATGAGTTCGGAAATACTGATGAACGAAGCTCCGGTGAAAACAGCACATAGTCCTCCGCAGTTGGCCAAGATTTGAGATACCTGACAAAAAAAACGCAAAAATAATACACGAAATACATTTTCAAACAGATCTTTTATCATTGTCACTACATATTAATGTATGTATAATGGTATAGCTATATGTGAAAATGTGCCCAAGTTCTATATCCGGCACTTTTATAAGAATCCGGCGTCATTATTTCAGTACAGCGCCGCATATGGTATAAATGAAGCAACGACAATGAAGCAGCCTTTGGAGCATGTTCATTCCCATGCCATCATACGATATGAAGCCGATCATATGAAATGAAGCCATCATGCGATATTCGATACTGTTTGAAATTTCGGAAAAAATGATGTCGGATTTTTCCTGTTGGGCCACAGCCCAACAGGTCTTTAATTTTGATTCTGGTATCTTAGCACAGTGCTAGCGTTAAAGCGTCAATGTGCGGAGTGTGTTTTGCACGTCTTTTACCTTAGCTATGCATCTGTCACTATTAAAATGCCTTGTAAAATCAGTGTGTTGCTGCTTTAGTGGTTTCTGAGAATGAGTTTGAAAATAGTCTGACAAAAAGCGCTCGACTAGGAATCTACGACATCCCCTCTAGGTTGCGAACCTAACAGACTAACAACTCGGCCAGTCAGTTCAGTCAAATAATGATGATATGTTAGAAATCGACAATGGTATTGTATTCTTTCAAACTGTCATAACGTATTTGCAACAAAGCTGGCAAGATAAATTTGCAATTATGCCTGAGCAAACATGAAGTTCAGTAATTTACATATCTTAATTTAAGATTATTAATTAAGTAATTAATCTACCTTTCAAATTCCGACTGCCGAAAGCTTTAAGCTAAGATTTTGCAATTTCAATGGCTGTAACAGGATAGGCATTTCATGGAAAACATGCAAATTAAGAAATAAACCTTTCGCTGGCCCAAGAGGTTTACGATGGCCTCCGGCCAATGTACTTAAACGTGTATTGATCAGCTTGATACTTACTGAATACTTTTGCCGAAAAATTAGCTTGTTAGTCAAGTGCCAGATATACGACTTGGACCATATCGTAAATATTTATAGGATTCTATTGGTGAAATGACCATGAAACCTGACAAATGTTTGAAAGGCTTATGGGAGAGATGTTGAGCTTAATATATTCAATTCATTACATCATATATATATATTTACCTTAGAAGAAAAGCGAGACACTCTGCAATAATAAAGGCGCAATGAAGTGTCACGGAAGTGTCGTGCTCTTTTTGATATGTACTCACGGTATTACATAATAACCATACTTCAGTTGTACCAAGAGTACATAATAGGATGCTATTATGTACTCTTGAGTGTACTAACTTACAATGTACTCTGGTTTTTCAGTGAATGCGACATAGGCGGACGAAGTTAAGTAAATGAATACTTTCGCAGTGATCCTGAACAAAATAGTGAAATTTTGGATAAAATATAAAGCAAAATGGGTTCTTTAGCAACTTTCTGAAACTCCTTTCTTCAAATATAACTAACAGAGTATGTTTTAAAGTCGATCAAAAGTTCGCGCATGCTAGGACTAAAGTCTGAGAGAAAATCCTTTAGTCTACACGAACTTAATTCACAAAGCAACGTTGCAACGAACAAGTACTATGATTGTAAGGCTCCACATAATTCAGTTCGTATGATCTAGATTTTTGATGTGTTTTCAAATCTAAATTCGAGGGCAACATGTGAAAAATTGGCCGTTTTTTGGGCCCGTTAAATTTGAGTGACTTTACTTACGTTTGGCGTCACTGCACACGCCATGGGCAAAAATTAAAAAAAATGAATGATAGGGGTTGAGATAATACGATACTAGGCTATCGAATCCTGCAAAAAATCAACTTCGTCAGTATTAACGAAAATTTAGGGTGAAGGGACCGTTTTTGCATACATAAACATTTTTTTGCAGCTAATGACATGTAAAATGGAATTTTCAAGATTTCCTAGCAAAAAATTCGGAATAGCCAGTTCCAATTTTTTTACATCTGCGATGCGCCTTCAGGGAGGCTACAAGGCGTGCAAATTTGAAGCAAATCGATGAACCTATAATTTTCAATTATATAGGTAGCGTCCTTCATGGTTACTCTTTTTTCTGAAGTAACGATGCCAATTTCTTTTCAGTTTTCTTTTTGTTTTCGTTTGTTTTAGTGTCAACTGAACTAAAAGCGTAGCTGCATTACATGTAGAACTTTCTAACGAGAACAAAATTGCTTATATATAACTTTTGTTTTACTGTACACTTTACAAAGTTCGCCCAATTGCTGAAAACTTACGTTTTGTTTGTGTCCATTTCCTAAATAAAAAATATAAACTTAGGCTAACATATGTTTACGAGTCAAAAATCATGTTATAAGTGTAGGTTATTGCACGATCTAGAGTGATCTAGTTTATATTCACACAACTTGCGCACAAGTATGAGTCAGAGATTATCTTTGAAAGAGAAGCGGACACGCATGTACCGAGGAGGCTGTTGGCTAAGTTGCAAAAAGAGGGGAAACGTTAACTGGATTTATACCTATTGCTTGAGAACATAATCTGGAGGAAACAAACAGACTGATTTTTCCAACAATTTTTTCTGACAAAAATGCGCATAGTTACAAATGAATAGTTTTTAACAAAACGTACGTTTTTTAAATAGTAATTGGAAGTTCGTGTGACATCAAAGTATCCATACCTAGAAAGCATTTGTGATATTTTACAACAAATAAATATTATTACAGAATTCAAACTGTAAGTAGTTGATGTAACCCTTAACTGCATAAATACAATCTTTGATATTATTAGTCACGTTTACTTTGCTTTTTAGAGACTCTAATTAATGTTGAACGCTTTGTGTACCTTGAACAAACGTACGTTATTCTTTAGTTTTTTTATTATAGTTTAGTGGCAAATTTTATATAAAATCGTAGTCGGTGTCATGAGTCCTTGGCAAGACAAATTTCAAGAATTTCAATTAATTTTAATTTTACTTCGTAATTCCAGTTGCGCACAAACTTCATCTTTTGCTTGACTTTAAACAAATGATAAAAAACATGTGTTGCACGTACTGTCAACTCCCAAAATTATTTCAAAATTTTACTAAAAAACCTTTCACAATATGCAAGATCTGTAAAATTAACTAAAAGGTTGATCTCTCACTTGCAAGGCCAAGGACAAGAGCAGGTTTTCAACCAAGAGACGGACGAATTTTCAAATTTTCCCGCCTTGTTCCAAACGCATTCCCCTGAAACGTTGTTGAAACGCCTGCTACTTTTTGTATCCTCACTAATTACATAAGTCAGCGGTAACCTATAGTTTTTATGGTGTGCAAATGAAAGCTATTTCGATATCCTAATTGATGCCGAAAACTACAACTTATTATCAGTTAGCTAAAAAAAGTAATGGCGGAAGTTTTTACGTAAACTTAGTATTTTTTAACAATGTGACGCAACAGCTGTGATAACAATGATAACACAAAACAAATGCTTCCATGAAATCGGCCATATTACTGTGATGATTACATAAACCAGCTTCCACCCAATCCACGACCATGGCGCCACGAATATGGGTCTAAACTTGAAGTTTATTTTATTTTAAAATTTTATTTTGCGTTTTTCGGTTTATAAGTCAGCGTTAACGTGTAGCTTTTTTGGTATCAAATGAAAGCCCTTCTTTTGCTTTATGTAACTGCAAAAACCATAACCTTTTACGTGGTTCCTGAAAAAAGTTATGGCCGAAAGTTCTTTTTCGAAAACATTTTGTTCGAAAAAATTCCTCCGCGGCTATTCACACCATATACGTAATCAACAAAAGTTCGGAAACATTATAACTTGCCTCAACGTCGGCGTAGAAACATGAAATTGACAGCATTATACTTAGAATTTTAGGCGCTTTAAAATGACAACTACGGACTATTATGTAATTAATACTGACCGTTGGTCGATATCTACATCATAATGCGACCTATCAATCAATAGCTTTTGACAAAAGGAAGCGGATAAAACTAATTTTACGTCCATACATAACCGTATCACAAGCTATGGATCCTGGAACATTTCCTTTTTGTTGACTACCTGTAATCACCCCACCTGTGATCAAATAGCATTGTAGGTCAAATTTAAACTTAACTTAATTTAAACGAAATACTTTTTTTTCCGAAAAACTTTTTCAAAAAACTTTTATCGTCAAAGACGGCTTGACCTCACGTTATAGAACCAGTCGAACTAGTTTAAACTAGACGCACTAGTCTTGTTAAATAAATAAAATATAGTTGGACATTAATGTAGATACAAGTAAAGAACAATTAGAATATTTTCAATCAGTTTTCGCTGCTTTAGGCTCGATTCATACTTCAATAGGGCATACGGACAAACGGACATAGGGCATACGGACAAAGCACGTTTCGTCCGTTTTTTCAATTCATACTTTTTAGGCCAAACGGACATTGGGACATACGGACATGCGGATGTACGGCCATATGGACAAAGGTGCGATTCATACTTTTGAGCCGTATGTCCGTTTGTCCGTATGCCCGAAAATTTCGGGCAGAGTTGAACTAAACTTTGCGGGACATGCGGACAAAGTAAAATTGTGCCGTTTAGTACGGATGAACGGACATACGGCTGAAGGGCAAACGGGCATACGGCTCAACGGACGAAAGTATGAATTGAACAGCCGTTCTGCCGTTCAGTTTGTCCGTACGTCCGTTCAGCCGTTTGTCCGTACGTCCCAATGTCGTATAGAAGTATGAATCGACCCTTAGTTGTCATTACAATGTTTGTTTGTTCTAGTTAGTACTTATTTACATTTAGATTTGCAACTAGACAGTCTTTACTTACAGCTGTCTCGCATTAGAAGGCAAGAAGACGCATTTTCAGAAACTGTGGGTGGCGCAGGTAATTGAGGGTCATAACAGTCACAGGTTTTAAGAAGGAACTTTTGATAACAAGACAAATAACAAGCCTAAAATTATAATAGCTCCTTAGGAAAAAATGACATTTTGGCGAGAATCGATTTGTACCAAAATTATGAAATTTGGTCAAGTATAACAGAAATTACGGCTGGTGGGGGAATAACGGAAAAGCTACAAAAAATCTAGGTTATACTTTTAGAAAAATTGAAGTAAGATTTTAGATTTTTAACGTCTTATTCATGACTGTACATATATTGAATGTCAAAGTTTCAACTTATATCTACAGCTTTTTCAACTGTAAATAGTATCCGGGGACTAAAATGATCGTATAGTATGAATGCAAAAATTTTTCATAAAGCATTAAATTGCCTTTGTTGGCGTACTGTGGGTGTCCTGTTGGAGTGCAAGACATTTATTTTTTACTAATCATTTCCTACGTAGGTTTATACGACTGTTAGATTAATATGCTGAAAGTCGATGTTTAATCAACCAGATACGGTAGCCCGATTGGCTTAAGTGGCAGTGTTGCTGGCATATACTGACCTTTTAATTTCGGATCAATCGTTTGATCCCGCGTCGGTGCTGCATTTTTTGCCTGCGGTTGTTAGAGACTCAGAATTCCACCAAGCTGCTATATAATGTGCAGCACACGGACAGAGAAGCGGCCAGCGTGGTACCTACCCTGCTTGTGTTAGCTAACGTTATAAATTCGACACCCAATTAACATAAAAATCTCAGAATCTGAATAAAGTATATACGCTGCCCTTGAGATGGACCGTGTTAAAATGTTAATACAACGTTACTTGTAAGGAGTAGTAGTTTTTGTCAAAATAGTAGTCTGTATCTTCTGTAGGTGTATAGCTGCAAGCTCCGTAAGGTCTTCCCTTCAAAGTTTCTTCTATCTAAAATAATAAAAAGAAGAGAAACTGTCAAAAAGTTTGATAAGTTCCACGTAAGTAGTACAAGAGTACCTAATGACAAGAGTATGACACCATGCATGTGTGTGAACAATCACTGCGAACATGCTACGACCATTATCTTACGAAAAAGCTCAAAATTGAAGGGGTGGTATTTTCTACACAAAAGAAACATAGGCCACAGCTGTGGGAGGGACAACTTACAAATCAACTAATACGTCTCAAACGAGGGAAGTATCCCACAGATCAGGATATACCTTCAAAATATGGACTCCCCAAGGTTTTATACACCACAAAATGACCCGGGTTGGTCAACTTTCTGCCACATTTTGAAGTCACAATTCGTAAGCAGAGGTAATTTGACGTGCTAAACACAAACTGAAGGTTTATTTTTGCATACCTTGTACCCTGGACCTTATTTATTGTCACAAACTACCCAAGTTGGAGGTCAAAGTTTTGAAATTGAAAATTTTCATATCTAATCCAAATATCCCCTGGAATGCACTTTTAACCCAAAGTTTAGGAATGTTACCTGACAACGGTTGATATCAAAATAGTTTTCAACAAGCTAAGTTTTCGGCAAAAGTATTCAGTAAGTATCAAGCATACACTTTTAAGTACATTGGCCTGAGGCCATCGTAAATCTGTTGGGCCAGCGAAAGGTTTATTTCTTAATTCGCATGTTTTCCATGAAAAGCCTATCCTGTTACAGCCATTGAAACTGCAAAATCTCAGCTTAAAGCTTTCGGCAGTCGGAATTTGAAAGGTAGATTAATTACTTAATTAATAATCTTAAATAAAGATAAATTACTAAACTTCATGTTTGTTCATGCATAATTGCAAATTTATCTTGCAAATTCTGTTGCAAATAGGTTATGACAGCTTGAAAGAACACAATACCATGTCGATTTCTAACATATCATGATTATTGAAACATCAGAACTGACTGGCCGAGTTGTTAGTCTGTTAGGTTCGCAACCTAGAGGGGACGTCGTCGATTCCACTTTTTGTCAGATTTTTGCATTTTCAAACTGCATTCTCAGAAACCACTAAAGCAGCAACACACTGATTTTACAAGGCATTTTAATAGTGACAGATGCATAGCTAAGGTAAAAGACGTGCAAAACACACTCCGCACGTTGACACTTTAAGGCTAGCACTGTGTTAAGATACCAGAATCAAAATTAAAGACCTGTTGGGCTGTGGCCCAACAGGAAAAACTAGAATAGCCCTAGTTAGCTAGCAAAAAAGGTTGCTACGATAAATCAAAACCAAATTCGTGTCAAAAGCTCAAAGTGACTTGTGATTTTAGGACATAAAAATCTCAGTTAAAAAAGTTCATCTACAAGGACCCCCTATCTTGTGTTGGTACCCCTGAGTGTCATACAGAAATCCAAAATAATTTTAGACCTAGTTGACTCTGGCTTCGTTCTGCGACAAAATTTTCCTTCAGTTATTAAAAACTTTTAAGTGTTTAATTCGACACTTACGATTGTACTCAATATTACAGTCAAAGTGCAAAACTCTCACTTGAACTTTCTCATATTGTATCTCTCCCCCTGCCACAACCACTTAAGGACAGTAAAAGTTGCCAGTATACGGGTAGAACATTTCTCTTTGACGACGATTGCGTAACCGTATTGTCGTTTATGGCCTGCATGTGGATTAGCGGAGTCAACAGTGACTGGTGCTGGAGCTGTTGCGTTGAATCGTCGGTTATTCAAATGAGAGACACGAACTGGTTCGATGAATGCCTGGAATGGCTGCGTCGTGGTGCCTGGTCAGCTGTTGAGAAGCGCTGTGGACACGGTTGAGTGGTCCGTGCTTCGGAAAAAACACTGCGATTTGTGAACTTTTTTACATGCTTGTGATGCAGAGTTCTTGTTTTTAATGTCGCTGGATTTTTTAGCAAATATGTATTGTTATTGCATGATTCAACTATTTCAATTGGACTCAACCATTGCGGCTCTAATTTATGAGAACGACCATGGACTCGGCTAAAGTTTTGTATAGGAACACGCTGACCGTTGTCCAATCTGCCACTGCCACTTAGAACGTGACCGCAGTTTTTCTCGTGATTTTTGCAAATAACAGCTAGATCTTTCGAAACGACGTTCATTGACTTGTACGCTAACAACCGCGCCACCAGATGCCACATCAGCTATTGAATAACGCTTTCGTTGAAACGCTATTTTGTACGAAGACAGCTTAGTTATTTCTTGCATGGTAAAATTATAAGACAATTAAACCACTTTCAACCACTTGTCCCAGTCGTTTTGATTTTGTGCAACTGAATGCCGTAAGGTTTTTGCGAAGTCTCACTGAAGCGCTCAGTAAGACCATTGGGCTTAGGATGATAAGCAGCAGTTGTTTTTTTGAACAATTAAGCGTGACATGACATCCTCAAATTGTTTTGCTGTGAAATTAGTACCTCTGTCAGTCAGTAATTGGAGTAAAAAATAAGAGTTAGACAACAGTGAATCCAAAATTTTGTTTTAACACCTCAAATTATCCCTGCGTAATTTTTACAATTTTGTTACAATGAGTTTTTACAATTGTGGGTAGTCCTGATTAGAGATGCACGGGGAAGTTGGCGAGGAGGGGTGCCAAACCCCTGAAGGGGGGCGGTCCCTAGTTAGAATATTTTTACAATTTTTCAAATTTTTACGCTATTTTGGGACACTTTTTTTCCATCAGAGGGGTGTGGGGGGTCGAGGGGGAAAGTGCCGGATGTCTGAGGGTGGAGGTGCCGACACCCTTCAGGGGGGAGGGTAGATACCCCACCTGCCCTCCTCTATGTGCATTTATGGTCCTGATTATTTAGTAGGTGGTACAAAACATAATGGGGTTTCTTTCAAAAGTGACAGTATGCCCTGATTTGTGGAAAGTACCCTCACATTTGAGACCTATAGATTGATTAATTGAGTTGTGGGCCTCTCCACACAGCTGAGGCTATGCCTTCACTCGTGTAGGGGGTACTTTCCACACAGGGGGCTTTGGAGTTAATAGTCGCAGCGTGTTTTGCGTCGGCCAAGCTGGCTTTCAAAAGAGTGGCATACTCTTCCTATGCATTATGGCAGACAGCGAGCAAGCTAGGTAGAGTTAGATTGGTTTTGGAAAGACTCTTTTAGAAGCATCTTGGAAAGTTCTCTAGGAAGGTCTCAAAAAAGGTTCTCAATGGATGTCTTGAAAAGTTCTGTACCGCATGTTTGAATAGTGTTGCAGATCGACTAGACCATGACAGTGTCAATCTGGTGTCTACTTGTCTACCAATCTAGTGTCTAGTCTTGAACGACTGACTACTTGGCGTGGGCGCAGAGTTTTAGGCTTTTGTGTTTGTTTTACTGTGTTAGCTTGTCAATAAATCCTAATAATCCTAATAAATACTAATGCAAAAATCACACTCAAGTACATAAAGGTTACTCCAAAGGATGAATATAGTGTTTGAAGAGATGACATAGCCATCGACCGAAGAAAGGGGCTGCTTTTTAGAATGGTGCATGATTAACTTAATTCCGTCTGTATCCCTATAAAAAACTTTTTCCAGTCGTGGTGTTCAGCAACATATACATTCCTAGAATTAGCAGATAAAGCAAGTATGCATTAATTATTCAAAGTGGCATTCAGAGTAATCGACTTTGGCAAATAACGTTCTTTTCTGAAATTGAGGGGCAATTCAATTGAAATAACTGAAAGGGGAGGGGGGGGGAAGGCGAAAGAGGATGGGGGAGGGGAAGGGGGAGGGAGGGCTACCAAAAAGTTTGGTGCTGTTTTCATGTATGTTTATTGTTTTTTGTTTTTTGTCTACCAGAATTTATATAAGTTAAACAGTTATGCAAACCTGCTCGGACCCACAGCATGTTATCATAAAAAAAACCGTAGATATACAAACAAAAACAAGATGTAAAAAGTTAACCTGAAGGTACCTGTGAACTTGAGAAAAAATATGAATACTATTTTTTATGAGCAGAACT
>JASANF010015138.1:0-54491 GCA_030248245.1 Trissonchulus sp. WLG1_4
ACAATGGTAATAACATGTACCAACGCCAACGCTTACTGATTAGAACTAGAAGTCGGACTCAGTGGTCTAATGGATTGATTCTCTTTCAGCGTGTTATAGATCCTGGGTTTGAATCCTGAGTGGATAGGCTTCCTATATTTATTCAAAATCAAACTTTTACTTTTGCGTCAGTTGTAGTTATTTTAAAAATAAATTGTAAAATACATACAGTTACATAATAATTTCACAGCCAAACTTTTACCACGGTGATGGTAAACAATTGTTGACAAATTAGAGCAGATGTTCAATATTTTCTGTGGAATATTGATGTTCCAGCGTCATAAAAATTAAGTTTGCACTCAACAGACATGTCAAAAAGTGTTCGTAGTTCACCAGTGAGGCTTTGGAGCAACTTTGCAGTAAATGTGTACAGAAATCCAAATTCAAAAATCTTTATATCCACAAGTAATGGTCGCGTTTGATATTTTTTGTGGAATATTGACACTCAGGCCTCTCACTGCAAGCACTTACTCAGCAGCAGTGCTTGTTACAGACACATTTCAGAAAAGCATAAACTGTGGTTGTATCCACCATGACAGTTTTGTTACTAACTTAACGTACCTACAGTCTCAACTCAAAGTTAAGACAGAATCGAAAGTTTATGAGGCTTATCGAATGTCCCTTGAGACACAAATTTTTCTTCTGCTGCAACATTGAAGAATTATCTTAATAGTTTTTTCTTCACTGCATCTGCAGAAAAAATTTTCTTTCAATGAAGTTTAGACAGGTGATGTTGCAAATTGAACGGGCTGCTTTAAAACCAACAATGACTAATGTCTGACCAAAAATTACCGGACTCTAAGGCCCGGTTCGTACTCGTCCTTGTCCTTGTCCCTATGGTTTTGTCCTTAAGCAATTCCAAAAAAACTGCCCGGCCAAACTAACTAACTTGTCGCATGAATAAAGTATGGGTCACTTGCAGATCATACGAAAAAAATTAGCCCAAACGCTTGTGTCAATTCTTCACACCAGCCGAACAAATTTTGTCCTTGTCCTTGTCCCTGTGTCTTTAAGGACAAGTATGAACCGGGCTTAAGACGAAACAGTTTAGCAGCTGCTCGCTGTATCGAGAGTGCATATGGGCATATGGCGTTTTGGTTATACTCATGATAGATCTATGTAACTTCTTGTTTTCGTAATTAAATTACATTGTTTGCGTTGTGTCAGTATTCTACACCTTTTGATTAGATTTTTGTAGATTTAATTTCATTCATTTCGCAATTCGTACAGTAAGTTTTGTCTGGTTAAGATTTAGTCAAACATCAGCGTTTTGTTTCGTTTCATTTCATACTGTCTTGCATATAAGAAAATCAAACTCATTAACACTAACATTTAATTTAATCAAGTAACAGTTAACAATATTTAATGAACTTAGATTTCAAGCTTTAAACTGCTCATGCGTCATGAT
Organism: Trissonchulus sp. WLG1_4; assembly: GCA_030248245.1. Classification (NCBI taxonomy): domain Eukaryota; kingdom Metazoa; phylum Nematoda; class Enoplea; order Enoplida; family Ironidae; genus Trissonchulus; species Trissonchulus sp. WLG1_4. The sequence goes on from JASANF010015138.1 coordinate 1,448, forward strand.
ACCAACTGTACGTTAAAGTCTGCCAGAACTATTGAAATTTTTATTAAGGTACGTTACTTTTACAATCGCGGTTAAAACACATCTATAAATTTGAATCTGCGAAATCTGCTAAATCCTATTTTAGATACGGCCTAGAGTTATAAAACCAAAACAGCCTTCTTGACCTTTCAGAAAGTCTCGTGTCTCAAGTATATTTTTAGTCCTTGCTTTTCTTGGGCCGATAATTTGTTCAAAAAAGTGGTAGAAAAAGTTCTTTAGAGCAGCTTGAAATTTCAAGCGCTTCCTATTAACTTACTTGGGAACTTTTTTTGCTATTCTTGAATGAAATTTAAGGCAAAAAAGAACCCTACCGGAAGCTGTTCTTGTAATAGTTAATGCCCGAATCGCATGCGGCAACGGCAGCTAAAGTTTTCCTATCTTAAAACTTGAGTAGTCAGCCAAGATATACGCCACATTTTTCTCAAACAGCTTTTTTTGTAACCCATGAAGTTAGGTGTTTTTCAAGAGTTAGTTTATAAGTAACGTGAGTAAATAAACAAGTGGCGTGATTTTAGCAACTACTTAATGTACTCTTGATGGCTGAAATTGCTTCTTTTCGTAATGAAATCACATGTTTTGTTTTGTCTCCGTGTTGAGTGTTTTGGTCAGACTTTAATTAACTTTAAAACTTAAGTTTTGGCATCAGTAAAGCACGAACTAAGCCAAAGGTTACTAATAACGCGTTTTTTTGTTTAGGTATTGTTCAGGCAGACAAAAAAACCAAACACAGATTGAAGTAAATAAAAAATGTAGATTTGAGAGTAGATATGTAGGTAATAATTTTGGATCAATTCAACATACTTTGCAAAACTTTTGTTAAATTTAAAATCAAAAATTCGTTTTTGCCTATAAAACGAAATTCAAAAATATCACTTTTTCAACTCAACTCTCCAAGCTTAGATTTGGGCTGAGTTATTTCTAGTTCTAGCGATCTTTACGGCTTTACTAATTACAAGAAAAATGGCTTTAGAAGACGAACTTCCATTTTCAAAATCGTATCATCAGTTGACCGTTTCTCCTGGGAATTCGCGATCTCAGCTTTCAGCTTTTCTACTTTTTCCCATTTTTTTCCACTCATACCTTTTCTTTGTGGCTTCATCAGTAATATTGTTGCCAACAATAGTGTGCCTGTAATTTTTTATTTTTATGTAATATCAAGAGTACATAATAAGGAAGAGTATGAAACTGTTTTTTTCTCAACGGCTGGACTATGCTGTGGCCCAAAATGATCCTCTAATTTTACGTTTATGATTTATCTGTACTCAGATATGGTATATTCTTTTGTCATTTTAACTGTGTGGCCTTAGGAAACACAAAATCCTCATTTGTAGGTAATTTTCAGCAGACTGCACCTTTCCAAAAGCGGCCTGCTACGGTGTCAAGTAAAAGTTATTCTAGACAGCATCAGCATCAGAATGACCCAGGGTGCAATCGAATCACCATGTTGACTATGCAAACCAGTGCTCTACAATTTCAGCTAGTGGGCCAATGCTGTTTTGTCACTAATTCCTTCAAGTACAAATCCTTATTACGAAGATAATGAATTAAACAGCCGTTCCTGCTCATTTTGTCCAGAGGTCCGTTTGTTCGTATGTCCCACTGACCGTGCAGATGTATTAACCCATGCTTATTTGTTGCACGCCTCTGGCACTGCGAAGGTTTTGTAAAATTTGCGTTATCGTTGAGACATATTTTTTGTAAACTACATAAGTTCTTAATCCGTTTAATTTTATTTAAATTTAATTTAAGGGCCAATTTACACAATCGAACTTGCTCCGAATTCGCTCCTTTTAGGTTTAGGCTCGATTCATACTTACAGCCGTATGTCTGTTCAGCCGACAAAATGACGAAATGATGACGCCACAGGCGCTGGCTGATCCACTGCACTAGGCTACTAGTGACGTCATTTTGCAGGCTGAACAAACGAACGGCTGTAAGTATGAATCGAGCCTTAGAGCAAGTTCAGAGCAAGTTGGATCGTGTAAATTGGCCATAAGAATTAACCGTGAGTCACAAACACAACAGTTAGAGACAGTCACTACCAGAGATGCACGGGGGGAATCGGCAAGGGGGGGGGTGCCCGACCCCTGGCGGAAGGGGGGGGGGGTGGTCCCTAGTTTTGGCCAGTTTTCGGCGACAGCCGAAAATTTTTCTAAATTTTTCGATTTTCAACTCATTTTTGGGGTACTTTTTTGGCCGCAGGCGAAATTTTTTGCAATTAGTCAATTTTTTCGCATTTTTGGGGTACTTTCTTGGCCATCAAATTCTTGGTGGGGGGTTGGGGGGGGGTGCCGGATGTCTGAGGGGAGGGTGCCGACCCCCCTCAGGGGGGGGGGGGGGTGGATACCCACCCTACCCCCCCCCCCTATGTGCATCTATGGTCACTACAAAGTCTTCTCAAGCTAAAGGAAACGTTTGTTCAGACTTACAATAGAAAGCTAAATATTCCGCTTGCTTTACTTCAAACAAAGCTACTTGGATATTTAACAGAGTAATCACACCCACATTATTGCTGAAATTATTAACACTAAGCTATTTCGTGTCAAAATTAAATAATATTTTCGCAGTTTCTAATAATAATTTTCCACTAGAAGAGTTAAATATTTGCTTCAATAATTTTTACGCCAGTTTAATTACCATTTAATTGAAATTTCAGCTAACTTTGTAAGTTTAGCTGTGTTGAATTCTGCCTAACTAGTATATTCGTCATTATTTTTCGTAGGATACGGATATGCTACACAGTGTCTATCTATTTTGAGTAATGAGTGACCTTGGGGTCAATTCCTAAAATGGATTGAACGGTTTGGATTAAAATTTGTTTAGCTAATAACTCGGAACATTATCCAAAAATCCAATCATGATTTGCAATACAGAGAACTTGTCCCACTAGATATGGTACAGTTATAATTATATCATACCTGTCTTGAAAAAACAGTGCAGTAACTGACGCCAATAACTAAGTGCACGCTGCTAGATTCACAGCGTGCATTAGTTATTGCACTGCTGTAGGCGTGCATCCTGATTATTGACTTATTGCACTGTATATTTCAAGACAGGCATATTATAAGAACGTTATAATACTTTGTAGTACGCACTCAGCAACTATTCGCACTGGCACGTGAAGCCCGCGTGCATAAACTCGTGCGCTGCGCGCACTCGTTCATGCACTTGGCGCTTTACGTAACAGTGCGTATAAATCGCTGAGTGCACTCTACATCGTGCTATAACTTGCACATATAGTTCTATGTACTTGAGAACAGAGAAATACATGTCTCACTACTGCACAAAATTTCGCACGTCTATCTTGACTATCAGAAGAGTTATTGGGCAAACAATTTTTAATCCAGTTCTTTTACTCCATTTTTGGAACTTGTTATAAGTTCTAAGGGTAATTGGTCTATTGCTTTTTTTGTAAAAACTGTTGGGTAAAACGACTAAAAGTTCTAGTCGTCTTTGGCGGTCCGTGTATTCTCCGAAATAAAGTTGAGATGATCTCTTTTTCATTATGGACCATTTCCTGTACCGTATTAACCGGACTTGACTTATTGAAATGTAAATGTCCGATCAAATTTAATGGTTAATGAAATTGATTGACATTCAACAAGCAGGTTTTAAATAAAGTGATTCATACGCGGAATGAAGCATCATAAAAAGTTGTGCCGGTGTCACAGTGTAAAACTAAACTGGCCAAACGCAACTATATATATATATATATACAATTTATATATATATATATATATATACAATTATATATATTATATATATATATACAATCATATATATATATATATATATATATATATATATATATATATATATACAATTATACATGTATATGTATATATGTATATATGTATATATATGTTTATATATATATAAAACACTCACAATCACAGACACATACCTACTTCATCGGCCACACAAAGTTAGACAACTATTATTCGTTAAGATTGTCTGTTCAATGCGTTTAAAGTTTTCAGTTTCCGATCTCAGAAAACTCTAAAACTACGAACCTTGTCAATCCATCTTATATGGCAACAGTCTTTTTTGTCATACCTTCTGCTCAACCTTTTAAAAACCAAAGCCAAGTTTTTGACGCAAAGCCGCATAAAATTAGACGATGTTTTGAAACTGGTCAGTTATTTAGAAACAGATAAGCCATACTGCTGCGGCCCCTTGGGTGCATTTATTGACATTTCATTATTCTGTTTGTTTCTGGCATAAATAGGCCGACTTTTCAGGACTATTTATAGCAGTAACAAATGGAATAACGAAATATATAGCTGCTTTTTGCAGTATTTCCTAAAAGTAGACATTTACTTTTGTTTAAAATAAGTAATAGGTATTTTATGGCAACTAATGATCGGCTAATATATATACTCTAGAACAGTAAAAAGCGTAATAGTACCTTTTCTATTTTTGCCTCTGTATTTTTCTACTTCTGTACTTTTTTCAACGTAGGGTTAAATGTTTGCTTAATTCGCAGGTAGAAATATCTGTTCGTTTGGAACTGTTCGGTTAATTCAACCAAATAACCCAGATAGCTTAAATTAACTGAATAATAACAATCACCGTTAGATTAACTAAAGTTTGACGAAAAGTTTTTCCCTAACACAAAGTCATAAGTACGCTTGATTTTATTACGAAAAGAACAAACAAATGTGCAAGTAATTTCAAAAATCACACGCCACCTGTTTTGTCTCAGGATTCAGCAAATTTTGGTCAGAGTTTAGCATACTTTGCGTTTAGTTTAGCGCTAAGAATTGTTGTATGAACTCTACAGACTTAAATTTAAACTTAAACTATGTACATAACTGTTTATGATTTCTAGCTTTCTAGTAATACCTACTTTCATTTTAGAATCAGTTACAGTACCGATCAAAATTAACCTTCCTTGCTGCCGGCAGCAGCAGCAAGGCGGCAGCAACAACTGCGCTATGTAGTTGTCACTTGTTGGCCACTTAGGTTAATTGAGGCCGATAAGTTACTGGACAGGCGTGCGTCAACATTTGACCCTAGCGTTGTGTACGTTCGTTCGTGGTTTAACATGCGTACGACGAGGTGAAAGTATAGGAGACCGAATAGCTGCTAGTAAATGTTTTGCACCTTGAAGACTAAGGAGAAACTGAAAATTCCGAAGGCACATATGTGAGGTCAAGAAGGAACGGGGGGGCCTACCTCCTAAGTTACGAAACGTTTATATCCGAGATTTTAAAGTAATTTGGCAAATTTACATATTCATTAACTAATTGCTTCTTACTAATTTGACAAAACTACCATGTTTATACATCATCAAATAAATACTATTAGTTGCGCAATCTAGCTCCCTCCACGAAAGTTGGGACGTCGAGAGCCGTTAACGCGCAATGGGTATAATTATCGAGTGTTGTTCCAACTCCTGTATGTACTTCGCTTGACCGCGTGAGTGTTTGTTATGAAGTTAGTTAGTTTTCAGTTAAACTATACCATACCTTTCTTAAGAAGTAGTAATTACTAATTTCATTAACTAGGAAACATATTTCAATAAACCTATAAAAATGCTATTTAGAAACTGGGTAAAATATGAACAGTTTACAGATAAGTTCCATTGTGTTTCAGTCCGACTTATACATACTAGTATTTATTTGATCATACATACATACATGATAATTTTGTCAAATTAATAAGAAGCATTTAGTTAATGATTACGTAAATTTGCCAAATTAAGTTACAATCTCGGGTATGCGCGTTTCGTAACTTAGGAGGTAGCCCCCCCGTTTCTTCTTGACCTCACATATGTGCCTACTAGCAGCTATTCGGTCTCCTATATGAACTTTCACCTCGTCGTACGTACACAATGCTAGGGTCAAATGTTGACGCACGCCTGTCCAGTAACTTATCGGCCTCAATTAACCTAAGTGACCAACAAGTGACAACTACATAGCGCAGTTGTTGCTGCCGCCTTGCTGCTGCAGCCGGCAGCAAGGAAGGTTAATTTTGATCGGTACTGTACATATCTATTGTGGGTTCCCGTAAAGAGTGTTATTGTCATATATATCCCATTGTTATGTCAGAATATAAGCATGAAGCAGATTAACTAAAAGTGTACTACTTTCTCTTTCTATTCCAAAGTCGTTAATCGAAAAGCTTTTGTTAGCTATTACCCAAAATTTTAAGCTTCACTTTCATTTAAATTGCTCATAAATTTTATAGAGACTAAATGGCTATTGGCTAGCAAAAGCAAAAACGACACTGTTCTCAAACAAACAAAATATGGGTTCTCCAACGCAATGGAAAGAATTTAGTTACTGAAAAAAAAATTGAAACAAAACAAAAAATGAAAGGAAAATGAAATTAAAACAAAACAGTACACAACAGTAATTTGACATAAACCGTATGGGTTTCGTTTGAAATGCTGCGCTTTAGTAAAAGACAGCACCAATATAAGTTGGTTTCTTTTTTAATGATGAGACGTTGGCCTCAGTAAAGCATAAAATGACTCTTACAGTAGGTTCCATTTTAGAACACATACGTGCATTTTAACCATGTGTGGACATAGTCAGCATTGCTAGGCTTTTTGCTCTGCTTAACTAGAGTCAACTATATCGTAGATATCTTTGTTACCGGGTTACCACCAAAGCCAGCTTATAATGGGGCTGTCTTTATAAATTTACTTCAAACTACATACAGACCAGGCTAGAAGATAGACAGTAAGCGGAAATAGATTTTGAGGAAGACAAATTCGCATCGCATCCATAAACAAGCACATAAACTGTGTCGGGGCCGTTTTCTCATAATTCGGGGCCGTTATTTACACTATATGTGGCGTCATTATTTCGTAATTTTGCCGGCTGAACGGACATACCGCTTTAAGCATGAATCGACCCTACTTCAGAAATCACAGCTACATAATGATTTCATAAGGAGGTTAATTCACTTTCTGCTCACGGAAAGTTACGGTTCACGGTTCAGTTCACAGTCGGAGACTTATTCCAAGATACTAAGGTTTACTTTTTGTCGTTTTTCTCTAGTTTTTTGTGATTAGTTGCTTTGATTTTGATGCATCCATGTGTTCTGCACTAGTGTATTAAAGTACATACATATAATATAATAGTATATGTACAAAAAATGCAAGGTAAATCAAACATATTGGGGTGGATTTCACTAAGGTGGTTTTAGTAACCCATGGTTCTATCTGCGTTTTCATATAATTTTTACGTATGTAATTTTATTGCAAAATATTGCCTGATTCGCTAAGAATTTTGTAGGTTTTCTTAAACCGTGGTTTACGTTAGCTTCGTTGTGAAGTTTCAAACTTGTAGCTCGGCAAGTCTCTGTATCTAAGAAATTTCAACTGAGCTAAAACCACGATTAAAGAAAATCTACGAATATCGTCACGAATCATCACAAATAAAATCATGTGTTAATTAAATGACTACGAACGTAAACCCATGGTTTTGCAAGACCATGTTTGGGTTTTTAATGCTTCATATAGTTTGGCATTTATCTATCACATGATTAGAGCACTTTTAGCAAAGTTATATCCAAATGTGAAATAAAAATGTAAAAATAAAAATTTTAATTACCTAGACCATTTGCAAATTACTGAATATTACTTTCGTTAGCTTTTATGAGAATTCATTGGCTAATGCCAAAACGTCTTTAACCAAGACGTCTTTAACCAGATAAACTTTTCAAACCTATCTGACTTGATTTTCAGATGTGTTATGACATTCAGCGATTTTTTTATAATGGCTGAATTGGTATTTCTATTTCTTAATTCTTATTTAATCAATAAGACACGGACATGGACAAGTACAAACTAAAGTCTGACCCAAACATGCTGGACCCTGAGACAAAAAGAAACACGCGATTTCATCAAGAAAAAAATGGATTGTAAGCATTAAAAATACAGCTTGTAGTCCCCAAAATCTTGCCACCTGTTGTGTCTTAGGGTTCAGCAATGTCTAATCAGACTATAAGTATTAGGTCGGACCAACCAACCAACCAGCTTTTCAACGAAAACATTTGACTTTTTTGACCAAAGATCAAGCGTCAATTCCTACTCAAAGTGAAATTTTTACTAATTTCGAAAGGTCGGAGGCTTAGTTAAGTCAGTGTTAAGTCCGTAAACTACAAGACTTGAGGCAAGAGGGTTATTACGGGGTGGCTCAGTCAGGGATTTCTCATTATTCTCGCATTGTTGTTGCTGGCCGGTTCAGTTTCTTTAGAATACTATTCCTAGACTTATTTATGCAGACATACATACATATGTATACAAACGTGTTCACACTCATTCGTCTTTTTCCTCCTAATAAACTGTGCGAGAAAGCCTGTTCCGTTATGTCTGTATTGCTGTTCCATCATTATGAAGCTGGGTTTTCTGAATAGGAAAATAACTCAGACGTGAAACATCAGCTCAACAGCTTTCGTTTTGCCACAAGTTCAAGTTGTTCTTGAATGCTTCAAGTAAGGCTCTTCTTTACTTCCTTAAAACTGTAACAAATCATCATTATTACTATTATTCTTTAAAAAAGTATTATTCTTTACTAGTTCTTTTAAAGCAAGCTTTTCAAAAACTGTAACTGATTTACGTTTTAGAACAGGCAAACAAATCTCTAGCTAAGACTCAGAGGGTATTTAACTTTGTACTCAGTCTAAGACGCTCTTTTTAGATGTAGTTAGTAGTAAAATACAGTCCCGGCCAGAAATAGTGTCCCTTCGTCTTCGCGAAGGCGAAGAAGCGAACGCCATTCGCGAATTTGAGAACATCAAATTTTTGGGAAGCTAATGCTAAAATGTTGACAGCTAGTAAGCTAAAGCTAAGTCTACGTACATATGCGTGAAATACGTATGTACGTTACGCATATTTACGCCTATGTATGTGTTTAAGTAGGCCAACCTTTTGACCTGCGAAGGAATGCGAAGAAAGGACACTACTTATGACCCGGAAAACTTCGCGAAGGCGCGAAGAAAGAGCCTTCGCATTCGCGAAAAAAGGAACCCTAGTTATGGCCGGGACTGTAAATGTATATTTAAAGTCTGGTCAAAAAGTGCTGGACTCTGAGACAAAAAGAAACACGCTATTGCATTACGAAAAAAAACTAACTGCATGCATTAAGAATAAGAATAGCGGGAGTAGTCACGAAAATCACACCACCTGTTTTTTATGTACAGTTTTTCCTAACAATCCGCACCATAGCATATAAAACATCCTACTAACTGAAATTATGTATTGTAACGTTTTATAAGTTTGTCTTTCTAGAACAACAATCATTTGTCGTTTCAGATAAGAGCACGCGTATTCCGGCTAATTAATAATTAACGCCCAACTACGGCCCTTCCCAGTGATGTTCCTCAATTATGTTGCAACGTTGGTGGACCTCGGATTTGCTCATGTTTTATTTGACCTTAAATATTAAAGCAACTTTCCCGTTCCCTCCCCTATCCTCCTATTATTGACGTTCTCAGTCCCTGGCAAGCCTCTGTTACCTGTGCTTGTGTCTCCTACCAGCTTATTTAACATTGAATTCAATTTGTATATTTAAATTTCCACCTTCCGAACGCACGAAAGGTAAGCCTAGCCTAGGACGCAGGTTTACTGGGCTATAGAGCGGCCCAGAGTTTGTTGCTTCATTATTCCCAATAACAACAGCTTAATTATGGGGACAAAAAGCACACTTGCCATGTTGCTATGATGGTGGCAGTAGTATAGCTTTTATTATATACGGTCCGCAAGCATCGCAAGCATTGTCCGTTTGTCCGTAAGCGCAAAACTCGACTAAAAGGATCCGCTTTAAAGTCTAATCGACAATTTGTAGACTTTTGAGAACAGTTCGTAAATTTAGTGAACCAAAACTGTGTCGCAAAGTAATAATGAAAATTAAATAAGCTAAAAGTTTTCTGTGGTTTTTTTTGACTTGTTTACGGAAAACTACCTAATGTAAAAAGGGTTCTTTCTAAGCTTTTTGACTTTCGTTGGTAAATTTTAATTTTTCGGAAGAAGTATTCTCACAATTACAAATAGTTAAGCTTGCCGATTTTAGGCCATTGGTAAAGGTAAGGGTAAGGTAAGGTAAGGTAAGGTAAGTTCAGCAAACAATGACTAAAAAACCATGGTTATGGCTAACGCAATCGGTCAGTCTCGGTATAAAATGTTTTTTAACTCGTTCAATTGCTGAGCATGATTAACCCGGCAATTATTAAACCGCAACAGTCACAGTTAACATAAATTCGAACGTTTAAGTTTACCCTTATCCTTTACCAGAGCGTATCGACAACCTTACTTAGCAATGGTTGTTCCTGACATCTCATTAATTAGTATCCTTTATTGCGTGATATTGTAAACACTGCGGGGATTGTTGAATTTTGAATTACAGAGAATATTTTTTACGATTTTCTATTTCATTCGAAAACAACGTTTTAGACCGAGTCTAAGGTTTAACACCTTTTTAAGAATTTCAGTGAATTAAGTTTCACTTAATTTCAATTTCACGCTGAACTGGCTTTATAAAACTATGATTATTAAATTGTATTGAACCCTAGTCCGAAAAATATTCTACTGTTTAAAAAAGTGCTTTGCTGTTGCTAGGTTTATATTTAAGGTATAGATTTAGGTGTACGTAAGTTTAGATGGCTATAAAATGCCTTCTGCGGACACTTTTTATAGCATCATTCGTCAAAACCTATCCAATCACTTAATTTACCAAAAAAATAAAAACGTTCTATAAAAACACCGATAAAAAACAGAATCATCATTGCTATTAATTAGACCATTTGCAAATTGCCTAATATTAGTTTCGTTAGCTTTTATGACAATTCATTGGCTGAAGTTAAAATGGAAGACGTTCTCAACCAGATTAATTTTTCAAACCGATCTGACCTGTTTTTTACGTAATTGATTGTTTTCTATTTGGCTGATTATTTATTTTTCTTCTTTTGTTTTTTATTTCATAAAAAAAAGCTTGCTATAAAGTGATGCAAGCAAATCAGAAGGAAACTTTCCAAAACCGATTGTCCATTCACTTTGACCGGTTTCGATTGACTTGAAGTAATAACAATTCTGTGTAGTGCTTTCTCAATAGTAATTGAGCATTTCTTAAAAATGCTAATACTATAGTTTGATCTATAGACAAATTAATTAATTTCTGCGCTTCACTGCAAAAATATTCTTGACTTCAGCATCTTATTTAACATAACATATTAGTATCTGGTGAATTTTTTTGGAAACTTTGTATTTAGTGAGGCATTCTGCGGTCTGACTGTGGAAAAGCTAAGGCATATAGCCCCTCTAATTCCTACCTTAAATTTTTTATGGTATATATATTTTTTAGGATTAAAAGTCATACTTTCAGTGAATCTTAAATTTAGCAGACTGTGATTCTAACACTTGACTATCATTCAAGCTGTGCAAGGTTTCGTTTGACAAGGCGGCACAAACTTCAAAGTTTTGCATTTCAAATTTAAGCAAATTTAAAAATGTTTTTCCATCTAGGTAGAATTTGACCCCAGGAGATATTAAAGTTTAAGTCACGACCTAATTATGCACCCCGCTATGCTTCGCCAAAGTTGAGTGTTTTAATTTACTTCTGTCTAGTAAGGTCTGGGCTGTTTTTGTGCTGGAAAGTAGAACTAAAACACAAATCTTAGCTTTTGGAAGCCAAAATTGCATTCTCCTGAGAATAAAATAGAAGTTTGGGCTTGCAAATGAATTTTTAAATTTTTTTCACAGCTAGACAGATGCTGTAGATGACTATTGTATCTACCTGGGTTTCATTGAATAATACCAGCGCCAAAATTTGTTCTTGTCATTATGTCCTTAAGGACAAGCATGAACCGGGCTTTAATTAAACAAAAGAAATCTAATCCATTAATTTCTATTTTGGATAAGACTCACTTTAATCAAGTTTGACTACTGCAACCTCTAGACTCATCAGTCGTATAAGAAATTCAATTTAATAACTCTGAAATTCAGTATTAAAAATTAGTCCAATATGCAAATTTAAGTTATAATATATTATATTACAACATATATTATATATATTATATTTATATAATAATAATATGCAAAAATAATAAATAAGTCCCAAATAAGTTGAGAATAATGTGGGAAAACAGCATAATTTTTATAATTCTATCAGTGCGATTAAAATTACACTTGTGCTGCCTTGTGACTTCTGACAAATATCTGCCAGATACCGCAAATAGAGGTCTTGCTTGGCCAAGTCTCAAACTTATGTTTTCTAATTCAAAGTTCGGTAGCAGAAATTCGATACGACCATTAAGTTCAGAATACCGTTGCCATTGAGTCTGCACAGGCAAAGTTTTTGGTTTTTTAATGAACACAGCAGATTTTAGTCAGCTCTAATTTAACGTCAGGTTCATGCTTGTCCTTATAAACAGTCCTTGTCCTTAAGGTTTGTCCTTATTCTCATGAAGTAGCTATATATTTATGCCTGCAAAAAAGGTCTTGGTTTTAGAATTTGATGAGTAAATAATTGAATTGTATGAAAACCCTCAGCTAGGTTAACTTTAACAAGCTTTTAACGCACAAAACAGGTTTTATTCACTCAATACAGATACAGGTAATATGAATGGTAATACAAGTAATAAAATAGACTTTAGTTGTAGTCTGTCCACAAATTTGGATTCACCGGCTATAACCTGACCAAAGTGAGATTACAACTTATAGGTTTCATCGATATTTGTCTACTATTGTAAGAACTTAGCGCAGGAAAATTGATGTAACCCAATTGAAAAACTACAAAGTTAATACTCAATCTTTAACTTTTTAAGAGAAATAAAGTTATTAATTAAGTTAATACTTTTTCCAGTATTTTTTAACTAATGCTGTTATGAAAAGAAGTATGTAGCAGTATCTAATCCACATTTGAATTTTATAAACAGACTTCCTAGTGATGTAAAAAGTGAGTGAAATTAGAAGGCAGGTTTGTGGATTGCAGAACTTTCCGTAAAAATGAAAGTTGCTCAAATCGAAAGTTGTACGGCCTTTTTTCACCAGAAAAGTTCATAATTGCATTCTGAATTTTTCATTTATTAAATTTTCTATCCAAGGCCTTTTTTAGTTCATTCATGTCAAAAACCACGAGACTTCCATTCAGCTATGTAGGAGCTGGCTAAATATATGTACATATTTCTAATTTTAGTCTACTTAAGCTACATAACAGCATGATACTCAATAGGGATTTTCTGATTTTTTTGGCGCCCATGTACTATGATTTATGTAGCTGGAATTAAAATATTTTCAGGCGCACATGCATTTAGCTGGAATTCAAATTTTCATGTTGGACTACATGTGAAAATTTATAAAATGGTTTCGCGCATGGGCAAATGTCAAATACTATTAGCGTAAAAACTGAAGTTTGACCAAAAATTGCTGAACTCTGTGAGACAAAACAGGTGGCGTTTCGTGACTACTCTTGATGCTTGCAATTCGATTTTTTATAGTGAAATCACGTGTTTCTTTATGTCTCATGGTCCAGTTTTTTTTGGTCAGACTTTAATTATTTTCTGTTAAGTAGTATCTTAAATTTAAAGTGATGCGGCTATTTTTTCAAGTAAATTTCGTTCGATAGTCGTCCATTTGTATGAAGGTGTGATGCATTTGCGGTCACATTCTGATATTGGATAGAGCCGGTTAGAGTTAAATTTGTTCAACAATTCAACACATTATTGAAATACCGTGAAAATTGATTTTGCGTGCGTTGTCATGGCATTGCAAAAAAATCACGGTAATATCAAACGTCACATCACTATCACAGAATAAAATTTTCACATTCATCGCTATAGTTGTCGAAATTTGCTTCTGGTTAGAATAAGTAAACTAAACTCTAACAAAAAACAGTTGCACCACTGGAGAAAACAAAGCATAAACTACTATGTACTACATAAAAGAATAAATTTTGACTATCAAGTTTAGCAAGTAGTCACAGAAGTCATGCCACTAGAATAAGTAAGTGGCGCAGCTATTTTTTGTGAGACTTGAGATAAACTAATGTCTGACCAAACAAGTAGCAGTTTCATGCAAAATTTTTTAGCAGTTTTCAGCTGTTACCAGTCAGTACTTACACTAAGTTTGTCCCTGCCGCGCAATATTGCCGAATACTTGATAGTATTTTTCAAAAATGTTTCGAAATCTCAATTCGACGAACGCTCTCCCCCGCCAAAAGCCGCACATGGACAACTAGGTTTTGAATTCCAAGATGTTGTCAAAATGAAATTTTGCGACGTGTGTAATATGCATGTATCATTGGCAATTATTGGCAGCGATCACTCCATTTTTTAGCATTACTTCATTCATTAGTTAATACATAATTCATCTCATTAGAAATAATTATTTCACAAAACTACTTAATTCATTGTTGATTTTATGCCAGACGTCATGTCGCCCCTTCTTGACATTTAAGCCAGAAATTTATGTTTTGGATTAGATACTGGAAATGTTTTGTTAAAAAAATGACAATACCGCCACACCACATCGAAATTATGGCCAAGCGGGCATCATAACTTAAAACTTCAAACAAAACCCTACCTAATAGATTACAAAATATGAAAATTGCATTTGCAGCAATATATACATAACTTATACATTAATTAAATTAATATTACAAAATTTTTACTACGGTTTTCATACAATTGTAAGCAACTTTTCAAAATAAGCCCCCGACAAACAAAAACTTGAACACGCAAATCATGCTAACTGCTTCGTGGCTAGCTTATGCCAAAAAGCAGTATAAAGACCTGCCGCCGCTGAGGCGGCGGCAGGAAAAATACTGGACCCTGAGACAAACAGAAACACGCTATTTCATTACAAAAGGAATGACTTGCAAGCATTAAGAGTACCGCGAGTAGTCACAAAAATCACACCACCTGTTTTGTCTCAGGGTTCAGCAATTTTTTGTTCAGACTTTAGCTAAACAATTTTTGAATTTGAGCCTAATTTAATAGTGATAACGAGAATGTTGAGAATTGCCGTTTATAAAATGAAGGTTTCGCACATTTAGGTTAAATTAAAAAATTTCATAATAAAAACTATATTTCTTCTTCTTTCTTTTTTTTTCAAAAAGCATGTTCGACGACGTTTTGCAAGAGCTGCGTGTATCAAGAGCACATAATTATGTTTCACTTTTTTATGAAAGTGAGACACTTATATGTACTCTTGCTCATATGCTTCGTGTTAGTTAAATAAATTCAAATAAAGCACCTGCATCTGTAGTTGATTGAGCCGGTCATAACATCTCGCCTTGAATTATGGCTGTTTTAAGGATAAACCACAGTACAATGATCTAAGCTAGCTAGCTGCTAGGCTATTAGACTTACAATTGTGACGTTAATAAATTGCTGGCTACTACCTAATTATGCTTTAAGTCTGCATTAAACATGAATTAATTTCGAATAGCTTGCCGTAGATTTTTCATACCTGTCCAAGTTTCATGCCATACCAGAAGGAATTTTGTTATATTATAAACCGAAGCTATGAAATCATTCAAAAGCCTGGATTCTGAGTCTAAATTGAGTAAGTTTGAATGATCTTGGGTGAGATGTGGGGGTGTGAAATACTAATAAAGTAAATTAATGTTATCAATCAATCTGCTTTTGAGCAAAAGTTTCTAAGTTTAGTTTTTCTAACAGCTAACAGATATCTAATCATGCGGAAATCGCGATCCAACGTACCAAGTGAGTTAAAATCTTATTAGTGAGGAAAGTTATAAAACAATGGTTCAAAAGTCAAAAAGTGTTCAAGAGTTTGGTGAAAAAACTAAAGATATGTTTTTGATGTGTGGAAAATAAAAAGACGGTCGAAAATTTTAAAATTGAACATGTTGGCAAGATTTTTCTAAAAGTCAAAATCTAATTTTTTCATAATTTAGTAACTCGATTAAGGTGGTAGTTACGTTTTCGAAGTTTTTGCAATAATTCAAAAGTTACTTGATCGAACATAATCAAACTTGGCACGGACATTGCGAATGTAAATAGCAATATTTCATCTAATTTTGACATTGATTCAAACTTTTACGGCTCATTTATAGCTAGAAAACTGGATTTTTTGTGTATTTTTTGAGGACTTACAAAATTGTATGCAAATTTTTGTGGCTCTTACACTACTCATAAAAGCCAATCAAAAAAGGTCTAACCCAATTTATTTTAAGAATATTTTCAGTTAAAATATGACATATTTCTGTTAGTCGTTCTAGGCGATCCGTAACTTTGAAGTTTTTTACCTCAATTCTGACTTCTGATGCCAATATCACGAAATACCAATAACCACTTTTAACAATAATTTACATGTACATAGTCCCTTATGCATCTATTATACCTGCAAAATTTGGTTAGTATATGTCACAGCAGCCACGAGCATTGGCAGTGTTAATAAACCCCTTCAAAAATGGCAAATTTTCTCCAGTCTCCTGAAACGTCATTTTTAAAACTTTTGTCCGCCATTTTTTCAACGGGTACGGGAAAACTGATCTTAATGTATTATTAGCTGACCCCAATGAGGCCCTATTTAACTGAATTAAAATTTTTTTAAAAATCCATCATTTCTGAGCACATTGAGTGATTTCAGTTGAAGTAACCAATATCCTGTTCCGTTCATAAGAATGCGAAGACAGCTTATTTGACGGTAGCCAAATAAATTTGCCTTATACCTTTTTCGAATTGAGTGAAAAGGTTGATTATTTTTTTAGTTACAGCCTACCAAAAACATAAAAACTGCCGTTTCTTGACTTTTTAGAAAAATTTGAGGCAAACTTTTGCTCACTGTAAAAATCTGCTAAATTATTACGTTTAGTTAAGCATACCAGCAGTTTTGTAACACATCAACGTGTCTTTGGTATAAATTGCGTAATTGTATGCGGAATACCACAGTGAAGAAATAACGAAATACAGGGAAATATGCATAAAATTACATGAATAGTGGCGCACACATCAAGTAACACCGACTCTTGAAAAATTGTAATTTTGTAAAAAATAAGTTGATTAATAATATGCAAAAGACCGCTTGTAAATTGATTTAGTAATTGCTTGCAAAATAGAACATAGAAAAAAGCTGCGAAAACGTAACTACCACCTTAAATTAACTAAAATCTGACGACGAGCACTGAGACAAAACAGGAGCAGTGATTTTTGTGACTACTCGCTGTACTCTTAATCCTTGTAATTCGTTCTTTTCATAATAAAATCGCGTGTTTCTTTTCGTCTCAGGGTCCATTTTTTTGATCAGCCAATTAAAATGATCACTCAAACACAATCAAACAGCACAATAGGATGTAATTCAAGTTAAAATTGCAGCAACACATTGTAGAGGTTAAACTGTTCACAATTTTAAAATCTGGCTCATGTTGAGTTGTTTTCATAATTTATAAAAATTAGAGTAAAAGTTATTCAACATATAACGCCTGCATGTCGTGGTAGCGTGAAACTACAATGCAATCAGTGTTTGTATCATTGCAATTGGAAGCATCATTAAACTACCTTAGACACGTTCAATGGAAGGTTTGTCACAGTTGTAACGTATTCGACGTCAAGAATGCTAACCACTACACCAAAGTCCCGAATTCTCCAATTGTCGCAGGCCCTATTTCTCACTTACAACACGTTTTGAACATGATTTGTCAAAATAACCAGATGCCATATTTCCTTCTTTAATATTTCACTTTTTAGTTTCACTGGTTTTTCACAAGTTCGGAAAATTTTGTAATGTACCTTTCCGTTTCTTTTCACTGCTGTGTTTGTTGCAATGCTTGGAGCTGTTATTAAAGTATGCCCAAGGTCACACCAATGGAAAGTTAACCTTTGACGCTTTTGAACACTTTTTTACCTGCAGTTTATTAAAGTATTACGAATTATTGCTTTGTTTTATTACCGCTTAACTCTGATGAAATTCCAGTCTAGTTTTAACAGTTTGTTCAAAGTTGGCGTCGTTAGCCCTTATAACTAAACTTATTTAGAACTCGCTATTACAACACATTTTTTGATAAAATATTTTTGTAGGTATACCTATTTGGTCAAAATATTTACCTACCAGAGTCAAATTTTTTGCGTCTTATACTAAAGTAACTTCCGGGCATAATTTGTAGCTTTAGCATAAGGTCACCGCAGGAAAACCTTAGTAAATCAAGAAGTTTGGGGTAACTTTTTAAAGTCTTTATGACTATAAACTTTACCATCTGTTTTCTTCCATTAAAGTTTTATCAATGTTTAGCTTACGATTCACTGGAAAGGTTGCTTTGTTTTTGTTTGCGTTAGAAAATGTCTAAACTTGCTAAATTCAAATCGTTTTGTAAAAGCAGCGATGACGGTAACTATTATTTTACTAAAGTAAAGTACACGAAACACGCCAGGTTAGGTACAGTTTTACGACAACTTAACAATAATCCGGTAGCTCAAACCGTTACAGCGCTGTGCTACTGGTCCAGAGATGGGCGGTTCAAATCCCCTCGGGTTATTTGATGATGATGCTGTCTTTCTATCAGTATGAACCCCCCACTCTTTTTTGATAGAATTATATACTAAATATTGAGCGGTTTCAACTAAAAATCTATTGGCTGAACTTCTACTGTGCAATTTGAAGATGTTGTTTTTACTGCTGTGTTGTTTTTGCAAGCAATGATAACTGGTAGATGTTTGATAAAAGACGTTCGACCGATTTTTCCAAAAATCCTGTTTTAAGTTCCCAACACATGGAAATACAGTGAGAGTTACGACACGTACCATCCTACATGTGACAGGGGATGGCCTTCCCTGAAAAAAACGATTGGTAACAAAAATATAAGAATCCCACAAATTTGTGAAAAGGCATTAGAAAATGCTAAATTCCGAAGGACCTGTATGACCAATAAATAGCGTCGCTTCCATTGGAACCGGAACCGGTGCCCTGGAATCGAAACCGAGAGCTTGTATATGGAGTCGGACCAATCCCTAATTGAATAGCTACATATGTTGTACACTTCTACATAAAGTAAAGCACATAAGTAAATATAAAAACATGTAACATAAAAATAGCTCAACACCGCAACGCCCAATCTGCCGCCCAGGTTTTAGCTGCTTTTTTGATATTGCTCAAAATTTGACCAGCGGCTACATCCAAATTTAAACACTTATTATATGTCAGTTAAACACGTACTTAACTTTAAGCCTGTTGTGTTATTAACAGCATACTTAATGTGTTATTAACAGCATACTTCAAGATATTTTAAGATGTAGACAAGCAGCGGTTGATCAGTATATGTTGACAAGGTAGCGATTCAGCTTGCTAGGGAATGCTGTCTTAGATTAGATTTTTAATGTGTAGCTCTTATTCTACTCAATTCACTAAAATCATTCTGTTTTAGGTCGCCTGCGGGTGCAGCACTCCGTGCAACGTTCCATGTCCACCCCGGATTCAGAGGGCGCGGCTGCAGCGGCAGCAGCTGTTGCCGCTGCAACGCTGGACGGCGAAAGTGCGACTGAGGAAACAAGTGCGACAACGCCAACGCGATCGACAAGTCACGTGGGCGTGGGAGCCAGTCAGCTTAGCGCATTTCAGCGTCGTCTAATCACAAGCAACTGGCACCATTTGAATAAAACTGGCCCGGGGGGAATAGGAAATGTGATTTTTCAGAAATTCCTCTCCAAACGACCCGAGTATCGCCAGTTGTTTCAGAAAGCCTCAGTTCTTGGCCAAATGTCCGGCGAGGGCCCGGCTAACTCGCTTCAAGAACACGGAAAATTAGTTGTGGACTTGCTTGATCAAACTGTGCAGAATTTAACAAATTTAAATATTATTGGTGATCTCTGTGTGGAATATGGGAAAGCTCACTCTCAGCTAAATGGCTGCGCAGGTATGAAGCCAGTGATATTTTGTATAATTGATAATTCGGAATGATAAGTTGCACAAACAAAACTAAGGATAACTGCAGCATTAACACAAAAACACAAAGTTCGGGGTCATTTTTCACATTGTTTTTGATAATGTCACTTGAGGTGGTAAAAAAGTTTTGGTTTTTAGTGTAAAAAACCGTAGTTTTCGGTTTCAAAGTCCACGCTGAGTACTAGATTATGTGCCGAATATGAACTTCTCGTCTCAGAGCTATAATTACTTTGCCTCAATTCATTTCAATTCACCAATTCTACTCCAGAAATTAATGCATGAGGACATATCTGACAGACTTATGCATACCAGACTTATGTCAAACAAGTAAAATATTAGTTCTTGCTATGAAGACTTCAAAAGTTCAGTGATTATAATTCAAAGCATTTGCTGCAGCATTTTGCACGAAATTTTAGTTTTGAAGCCACATATTTGGTTTTACAATGAGTAAATGAAATAAACAACGAGATAGTTAACTGAGACTACTTTTGAGAATGTGGATAGGTTTTAAATACGTAACTTGTATTGACTTTCTGTATTCACTGCAAACTGCGCTATGCTAATGTTTCTCACATTTGGCTAAAACATCAGTAATATGACGATGACAGCGACAATGACGACGAAGACAATGACTACAGTCACAATGACAACAACTACCACAACGACAATGACAACGACAACGACAATGACAATGACAATGACGATAACAATGACAATAACATTGACATTGACAATGACAACTTCGACAATGGCAATGACGACGACAATGGCAATGACACTAACAATAACAATGACAGACAAGGACATTGACAACGAAACCGACAATGACAACGACAGCGACAATGACAATTTTCGATAACGACAAAGATATTGACAATGACCATGACAATAACAATGACAATGACAATGACAATGACAGTGACAACTTCGACAACGACAATGGCAATGACAATAACAATAACAATGACAGACAAGGACATTGACAACGAAACCGACAATGACAACGACAGCGACAATGACAATTTTCGATAACGACCAATGACAACCACAACGACATTGACATAGAAAATGACAATGACAATGACAATGACAATGACAATGGCGACAATACAAAAAAATAACAGTGACGACGACAACGACAGCGACAATGACAATAACGGCCAATGACAATGACGACAACGACAACAACATAAGTAATGACAATGGGCGACAATAGCAAAAACATCAACAATGACAAAGACAACGACAATGACAATGACAACGAAATTGACAATACAATGACAATGACTATCTTCGACGACGACAATGACAATAACAATGACAACGACGACGACGAACGAAAACGACAACGACAATGAAAATTACAATGACAATCTTCGACAACGACAATGAAGATGACAATGACAATGACTACAATGACAATAAGAATGACAACGACAATGACAATGAAAATGACAATGTCAATCACAATCACAATTACAATGACAATTTTTTACTGATCAAGACTTCTAATTTAGGCTTCAGTTCAGAATCCTGGGACACGTTTGGTCAATGTATCCTAGAGGCCTTCACACAACTGGAGGTGGTCCGCAAGCATAAGGAACTGGTTCGAGCCTGGATGATCCTAATATCCTTTCTCATCGACAAACTCAGGTCGGGCTATGTATCCGGTCGCCGTAAAATGGACTTCAAACAAGCCAAATCCCACACCATGTATTCATACGACGACTGATCTCTGCTATATCATGGAAATACATCATCAAGCAGTTTTGAAGAAACCAAGGGCTTTTTATAAATTAGATAACCTTGACAACTTCGACAAATGATATGGGTATACTTAAGCGTCATAATTACGAGGAACATATTTTTTAATATTAATTTTATTAATTTTTATATTTCAAGACATTTTCGTTGGTTCTATGACGAACTAAATTGAAATGTATAATTTCAACATCATTTTAAGTTGAATGCATAGAAAAGTCGTACTGAGGCGTTCTTAGCTACACCTTAGTTTGAACTTATTTCTCATTCCTGCATAGGTACCCTGAGCCAAGTGGTTTAATTTGACACCGACATTTTAAATTATTAATGGTTATGTGTATGAATTTTATAAAAAACCGTTGTGTAGTTTATTTCTGTAAAAAACAACCTTGTGTTCTCTGGTTTAAGTAATGATTTGATAAACTCGTTAGATCTACTAACTTGTCACAATTGAGTTAATAAAATTCATAATGTTTACCAAGTGGTACGTTTATCATTGCCTTTAACGTCTAAAGTTAGGTTGAAACTGTTTCAACGATAAAAAAAGTTTTATGTGTAAATATTTGTTTTTAATAGCATTTTGTGACGTTAGGCTAATAAAATCAATTTAAATATTTTCATAATTTAACTAACTCCAGAGGTCAAGCACTATCCGGTGATTACTGTGTTTAAATGTATGTATGAAATGTTTCGTTGTTTATTTGATTAATTTAATTTACTTCCTGCTCTTTATGTTGTTCAATCTTATTGACGTATCACTATTATTTATTCATTATTAATAAATTTAATAACAAATGTAACTATTGTAACATCTAAGGCATACATAGGTACAGACAGAACGGTGAGGCATGGTTCAGAATTATCGTTATCCTGATGTTTTTTGTATTGATTCTTGTCTTTATTTCTATTTGTTTTGTTTTTAAATTTTAGTTTTACTTCGCATATCCTAAATAATTGTGAAAAAATTGGCCAGAACATAATCAACCTGAGAATACGAAAACATATCCAAAAAAAATTTATCAATTCTGTCACCTGGACCAACAACCGGCTAACTTAATTTTTTTTAAATTTGGAGTTAAATAGCTACTTTTGTACAATCGATGATGAAGATCCAGTGGTGCTAATTTTGTGAGCCAACTGGCATTTTGTGCGAAGATAGAGCAGCTTTTCCCTTGGCCGGTTGTTACACTCTTACGGTGGCGCTCAGGGGAACCGACTTTGGCGTTTAATTTTTTTCAGCGACATTTTTGACCATAACGTCTTGAACAAAGTTGTTCAGAATAAAAAGGGCTTTCATTTGATGTGCATATAGTGACTAAAAATTTTTTTGGACAAATTTGTAGCCGTAGCATTACATTTTTTGTTTCAATATAAAATGATTACTCATATCACTAAAATACGCGGTTTCTTAGCTTTAAATTGATGTATTAAACATAAGAATATGTTGAAGCTTTGCTGAGATATTTAGCCGTGAAAATAGCAAATAAAAATTGAAAAACCTAAAAAGCTGAAAAATCTTCGAAAATGTCAATTTTTTGATTTAATTTTTTAAAAAATTGATTGTGGCTTTTGGTAACTTTTTCAACGGAAATATGCAGTCATAGGAAAGGTCTAAATTTTGAAAAAGTGAAACGTGTGGGCAAACCTTACATTTTTGCGTAGCGAAATCGACCACTTTTTTTGGACCTGGCTCCCCGCTGCCGATAGCGATCGAGTTGAAATATTGCACAATGAAAGAAAAAATATAAATTCAGACGTGAAAGTTTTTCGATTTTCAAATTTTGGCTAGCAGCACTAGTTGTAGTCGCTCAAAGACAACTGATTTTTGAAAACTCGATTTTTTGCAAAATCAAATCTAAAAATCAAAAATCGAAAATCAATCACGTCTAGATTTTGGAAAGATCTTTCTATCGATACCAAGATCGTCAAAATCGGTTGAAGTTTCGGTAAGCTAGGTCAAAAACAAAATTAGCGGAATAGGAAATCCGACATGGTCATAAAATTTGACACATTCACATTAAAGTGCTGAACTGTATTCTAAATAGATTTTTTTGATGTTTCTTTGATGTACAATTAAAGTGGTATTGCTATTTATTGCATGAGCTGAGCGCCGAACATGAGTTGCTGATCGCTACCTTAAGGCAATTAATGCAACAATCGGCCAAAAAGTGATGTAATGCGAGTTGGCTGGTTGTTGCTCTCACTCAACCAAAAATTTTGCGAAGACTTAGCTAGTTTGATTATTATTGTTAACATCAATTGACTAAAAGTTATGGAAATCAACCAATTGTTCTTTTCCTGATAAGGGCTGTTACCTCAGTCTTTCGGTTTTACTACTTAACGCCACCATTTTACTAATTTGAAAAGTCAGTGTCGTTCCTGCCCACACTACTAGTGTTTTTTCGATAGTAGGTTTTTTCAAATTCAAGGTAGCATGCAACTTTTACTAAGTCTGAGTATATTGACTAAATAAATTTATTTAGTAAAAAACAAAAATAAAAATTCAATATTAAGGAGGCAATAATTACTTTAATTTTAATGCACATAAAGTCATTTCAAATCATCAATTCGGTAGAAAAATTAAAGATACAAAGTATATATTGAACACCTTTGACGTTCCGATGTTTTGATGGATCTTTCACTTGATACCAGCATTCTTGAAATCGGTTGAGGTCTTGCAGATGCATTGCATAGCATCAAAAACAAAGTAAAAAACTAAACTAAACTAAACTAAACTAAACTAAACTAAACTAAACTAAACTAAACTAAACTAAACTAAACTAAACTAAACTAAACTAGACTAAACGTTTTAACTCTTTCCCGCATACTGTTACATAAGCAACACAATTGCACTATCTTACACTAGTGAAACCTGTCGGCTTAATGTTTCACAGAATCTGTTACTTGACCAGGATACCTTAGGTATCCGAGTGAAGCGAGCCGGTGGCCAAGTGGCTAGGCGTGACAGTCCTGCCACAAAGCTGTCCCTGTGATGCAGGCTCCGTCTGTGGTGACGGATCAAAACCCAGCCAATGACTGGATGCATTTGAACATGTGTGCATTTTTGAACTTTCATGCAGCAAAGGGTTAAAGTGTTAAACGTTAATTGCTGAGTGCTACCTTAAATTAAAACCGCGCATAACAAGCAGGTCTAAGCTTATTGTTTTTAAATCAAATTCAAAAAAGGGTTGAAGGGAAAATTTGTCAGCGGACTATAATCTGCATGCGATATATATCTCAAACTGCTGATATTCAAAGTTGGTTCACTTAAAAACCGCTTGATTAATATGTATGTCTTGGCCCTATTTCAAATGATTGGGACACGGCACTCGCTTGTACGTTGTGAACATTTGTACTGCCTTGATTTCTTGTCCGTGGGTTGGCTATAACAAATTCTGTTGGTCACCTAGCTAGTTTATGTATTTAACGCTCTGTGAGGGGAAATGACTGAAAGACTGTTGTTTCATTTACCAACTTTCTATTTGTCCTAGTCGTGTCTATTGCAGGCAATATACAACAATACGGGTCAACGTGCGTTTCCTAAGAGTATCTGGAAATGACAATTACATGTTTTTTAATTACAAACTTGTGATTGTGTTTTCAAAGTTTCATAAGCATAATTTAGGTACTGTTCCACGATGCACTGTGTCTTGTCAGTGCTAAGAGCTTTTTCAGACAGTGACATTCCTGTACTAGGGCTGTTGACATACTCGTTCGTAGGGTGACTCTCAGTATCATCAAGAGTACATATAGTTTTTCACACTTCTTTTAGGTATAGAATAAGATACTATTTATTATGCGCTCTTGATAGCATCAAGTTTATATCACAAAAGATGCTTAGCTTTATACTCGGTCTAAAGCGTTATTTTAGAATGAAATATAACATCGTATTGTACTAGACCAGTTCATGTGTTTTCGACGACTTGGTTTAAGTTATACACCTTCTGTGAGTTCCACTCATTGTAGAAATTATTTCTGTTCTAGTCCTTCCATTTTGCTGTTCTAGTCCTTCCATTTAGCTGTTCTGGTCCTTCTACTTTCCTGTTCTGGTCCTTCCATTTTGCTGTTCTAGTCCTTCCATTTTGCTGTTATAGTCCATCCATTTTGCTGTTCTAGTCCTTCCATTTTGCTGTTCTAGTCCTTCCATTTTGCTGTTCTAGTCCTTCCATTTTGTTGTTCTAGTCCTTCCATTTTGCTGTTCTAGTCCTTCCATTTTGCTGTTCTAGTCCTTCCATTTTGCTGTTCTAGTCCTTCCATTTTGCTGTTCTAGTCCTTCCATTTTGTTGTTCTAGTCCTTCCATTTTGCTGTTCTAGTCCTTCCATTTTGCTGTTCTAGTCCTTCCATTTTGTTGTTCTAGTCCTTCCATTTTGCTGTTCTAGTCCTTCCATTTTGCTGTTCTAGTCCTTCCATTTTGCTGTTCTAGTCCTTCCATTTTGCTGTTCTAGTCCTTCCATTTTGCTGTTCTAGTCATTCCATTTTGCTGTTCTAGTCCTTCCATTTTGCTGTTCTAGTCCTTCCATTTTGCTGTTCTAGTCCTTCCATTTTGCTGTTCTAGTTCTTCCATTTTGCTGTTCTTGTCCTTCCATTTTGCTGTTCTAGTCCTTCCATTTTGCTGTTCTAGTCCTTCCATTTTGCTGTTCTGGTCCATCTACTTTCCTGCTCTGGTCCTTCCATTTTTTGGTCCTTCCACTTAGCTGTTGATGCAGCTGCTCCTAATTTGACTTTTGGTCGTCTTTTTCTTAAATTTGTGTCGCGTCAGTCGTTGATGTTGGCTGCACTTTATTTCATTTTTTGTTTTATTTTCGTTTTTCGTTAATTTTTTCCGTTTTATTAGCATTGCTGTGTGCTAAGCTTAGCTACTGTTAAAAACTGAGACGAACACGCAACTTTTACTAACATGCATTTTGTCATGCAGTATGTAGAAACTCAAACAATAGAAAATAAGTAAGACAAAGAATACTGAAAAACATTGAAAACCTCACTTAAACTTAAATAAAAGCAAATCAGTATCCTTGTCATACTTTTATTGAAATAAAAAAAAATCAAAAAACAACTCATCTATTTTGTCTTGAAGACAAAGTTGTTTTGTCGGTTTCAAACGAAATAACCGGTGGTCTACGTTCAGACAATTTGTGATTTTTCTGTCTACTTGTGGCTTCAAGACGTTTCGAGGGTGGCGCACTCTCTAGAGATTTTGTCAATACCACAGTTTCGCGCCCATTTCTTGTCAGCAGCTCGAGGGGAGAATTGACATTTTTTGATGGTGGACTCTCTTTAGACTGGCTACTGGGCAAAGGTGCTGGTGCTAACGGTCTCTGAGTCCTCAGGCTTCTATTATCTCCTACAGTGGACACGAATTCATAAGTCGGCTTGCATTGAATGCGCTTGCGGAAGCGCTTACGAAAGCGACTTCCGAATAGGTAGAAAATGATGAAATTGCAAGCGGGATAGCACAGTGCCAGAACGTTATTACCGTGCTGTATGAAGCGTGCTGAAACTGGATGCTCGTTAAGCCAACTGGAATGCAACGTTTCGATATAGTTCATCACTAGCGATGGCGTATGACAAAGAAGGAAAAACATCGCCTCAACAAAAAGCATCACAGTTGTGCTGAGTTCACGGCGAGTAGTGGCGTTTAGAGTCTCTCGCATTTGATATGCTTTATGAATGGCCACGTAAATCAGGATGTTAAGGACAAGAATGAGCAAAAAAGGACAGGCATATAGGACAACGCAGTGCAAAAACAGCAAATATATGGCTCGATATAAGTAGTTATTCCGCTGAGAGCTGGGCATAGGCATTATATAATAGCTGCTGCCATCACAAAACGGCACTATAGTGGGGGTGAACTCGAAAAATCGCGGTAAGGAATAGATCACTCCGGCTACACCGATTATAATAAGGATGGTTTTCCCACGTTGGGGGGTGTACAGAAGTTGGTGTTTCAAAGGGAACCAAATGGCCACGAATCGTTCGGTTGTGATGCAAGCCGAAGTCCATATCGAAGCCGTCTTGGCTATATGCGTTATGCCAAAACAAATGTGCATAGTGTATCTGAAAACAAACAAATGATGTATACTTACAGTTGTATATTTATAGACATTTTGTACTATACACATTTATTATATTTTTTATATTTATTTATGTATTATATACATTTATGCATTCTATATTATATTTACATTTGTATACTTACATTTAGCCGGCGAGCTTGAACGAGTTAAGCTATCAGGCATAATTTCTTTGCAAGTAGCGTGATTTTTTTCGCAATTTTGTCGTCAGGCGAAACGGCTATGATAGGTCTTAAGCAGATAGGAGGAACCAGTGGCGTACCCAGAAAAAAATTTCGGGGGGGGAATGACTTTTCGATTTTTTGTAATGGGTTAAAATGCACTTTTTAGCAATTTTAACACTCGTAAAACGTTTTACAAACGCAAGATTACTAAACCACAAGGCCGCAGGGCGCAGGGGTCTGGGGGCGGCAGCCCCCAGAAAAAAATAGTAAAAATCTTTGATTTCTTGGCAAAATTCTGTCAATTGGAGGCGTATCAAAAAGTTTTTTCGGCCAGACTATAAAAACCAAAGGACACAAGGTTGCAGGGGTCTGGGGGCGGCAGCCCCCAGAAAAAAATTGGCGATTTTTCCAATTTTTAGACCGAATTTGGTCAACTGGAGACGTATCAGAAATTTTTCCGACAATTTAAAACAAAAAATTGGAGTGTCATATCCGACGGTGTATTCCACAAGTAAATGTAGCATAATATGTATACTCGTGTAGACATGCACATGCAGCATAATGTAGTTGTGTATACACGCATAGGCTTTGATGAAAGACAATAACGAGGAATAGTAAGCCACATACCCCGGATTGCACCAACAAAGAATAGCTCAAGAATAGGAATAGCTCGAGAATAGCTCAGGAATAAAATAAATTTTCATTGGACCAATATTTAAGCTCGAGAATAGTTATTCTCGAAGTTGGAGAATAGCTCAAGAATAGTTATAGAATAGCTCAGGAATAGCTGAAGAATAACGAACATTATTGCACTAACGAAAGTTAGAGAATAGCTTATTCTCCAGCTATTCTCATGTAATGCGTAAGTTATTCCTGATCTAGACCAGGAATAGCTGAAGAATAACCTAATAACTTTTAGAAAAACTTACCAATTTCCATATTGTTAACATATTCATGTTTATTTAGCTTATATATTATTTATTTAGAGTAAAAATAACAAAACAAAAAAGTTTAAAAATGCTCGCATTCGGGTTTCGTTCGCCATCAGGTTACTGACTGGGCCGAAGTCGACGTAGATTCGGTGAGCGCACGAGAAACAAATCTGCTCACACAACGAATCTAGGCGGGGCTTATGTTGGCTTATTCTCGAGCTCAATTGGCTGTCTGCTAGGCTGTGATTGGATAATAATGATGCAGCCACATTTTTATTGGACAGCTGAAGAATAAGTTATTCTGCAGCTATTCTCGAGAATAGTTATTCTCGAGCTATTCTCTAATGGTGCAGGGGAAAAGTTGGAGAATAAAACCTCGAGAATAACTATTCTGGAATAGCTCGAGAATAAGAATAGCTCGAGAATAAGTTGGTGCAATCGGCCGATAGTCGCAGGGGTCTGGGGGCGGCAGCCCCCAGACAAAAAATTGGGAAAATTTTTGATTTTTAGGCCAAATTTAGTCCATTGGAGACGTATCAGAAAATTTTTCCGGCCGGACCATAAAAACCAAAGGGGGGACCCTTGTGTAAAAAATCACTGGGGAAAAATTTCGGGGGGGGGGGGAATTCCCCCCATTCCCCCCCTGGGTACGCCCTTGGGAGGAACCAGGGGTGGACGCGGCTTAACATTTTCGACCCGCTACCAAACCCAACCCGCGGCTTGACGCTCATGAGTTACCAGTTGGTATAGCTGTTTTAACCAAATAAAACTAATACGCACCCCCATTTTTGTAAAATTTTAATTGCGCGTTTTTTTAGCTATCACCTAATTCACCTAATTTCAATTTCACCTAATTTTTTCAGCTTTAGTGGTCAGAGAAAAAACTTAGCGACCCTTGCAGCCTAAAATGAATAGGTCAAACTTTTTGATCCCTACCCAATCCAACTTATTGGTGCCCACGAGCTACAACCGCTGTCCATCCCTGAGAGAAACGTAATTGAAAGCAGATATTTCAACTCTTTTGTGTGGTACTGGAAAAACAGTTTGAGATTTCGATCTGAGTATATACATTGTTGAAATGATTAGCTATGTAAGGTTTTAGATAAATCATCCGCTGTTTTTGAATCAAATCATCTAAAGTTTTTCCAAAGTTTTTCTAAGTTCTAGTAAGCATCAAGTTGTAATTTTCAAAAAAACAACTGCAATTCGCAAACATGCCCGTTACTGACGTAATGTAGTGTCCATTCAAAACGCAATTAGATTTAATAGAAACAAAATAAATATAAAATAT
Source organism: Trissonchulus sp. WLG1_4 (assembly GCA_030248245.1). Lineage (NCBI taxonomy): Eukaryota > Metazoa > Nematoda > Enoplea > Enoplida > Ironidae > Trissonchulus > Trissonchulus sp. WLG1_4. The sequence goes on from JASANF010015138.1 coordinate 31,556, forward strand.
TATTTTCTACATAAATGTACGTAGTGGCATTCTAGTTGTTGCCTGCCTACTATCTACATATTATTAGTGTCGCGTATTGGTAAGAGTAACATTATATTATGAAACTATGTTTATATGATCTTCAAACTATAAACATACCCCAACCAAAAGGATACTTTCCTCAACGAAAACAAAAAAGTAGCCCCCAGCAAAAGAACGCAGTCCCAAATCATCAACGCGCAGACACACAATGCAACAGCGGACGGTTGGTTTTCCGTGCGACTGCCATAAACCATAATCACTAACGAGTTTCCCACGAAACCCACGAAACACAATAACGGAATCAGAACGGAATTGCATATTTGGTCAAACAGGGCCAATTCGTCCGTGGTGAAATTAGTGCTAGGTGCTTCTTGAACGGGCAGGCAAAATATGCCGGGAGTTGAGTTGAAATCGAAGGGAAATGGATCAATGGTTGCATTTGGGTCAAACGGAAATGAACCGGGGGTAGCCATAGCGCACTGAAAATAAACAAGGCTAGCTATAATTGTTTATCTACTTTGTCAGTGGCATTATTACCATACCATGGCTGGGGGTGAATTTTCGTTCCTTCTAGAGAAGGAACTATTGTTTTGAAACAAACTCTGCGCAATGTAAGAGTAGCAGCTGCACTCTGCATGCTGTTGTACGCATATGATTAACACGTAGGGTGGAATGCATAAAGGCAGTCTTAGCTCAGTCTTACCAAGAGGTCTTGCTAAACCTAGTCTAAGGGCAACGTTCTAACCTATGTAATACGTGTAGAATTTTTCGTTACGATGTTCTAAATTACTGAAATAGAAAGCCTTAGAATGGTTTTTACGCAAGACTGCCTTTATGCATTCCACCCGTAAAGGTCGTGTAGAAAGTGATTGCTCTTTTTTTGGAAAAAGCGTGTTGCTCACAATTTCAAATTAAAATATAATGGTAAACAGGACATTTTCAGAGGTCTTAGCGAAGCTGAATGGGCGAAATCTTGAGGGTGAAACATGGAGTATGCATTCAACAAAGAAACCTTGCCATTGGTAATGCAAGCCGAACATGGCACACTAATAAACTAATAATTAACTAGTTGTATATTATTACTAACATTCACTAATATATTTTTTATATAACCCTATAACCCTGCCATAACGTCTGACAGAAGAAAGTAAAATCTAAATAAGGCTCAGGTATTCCATAATTGACTGGACTTACATAATCTTGTTGATACTAACTAACTAAATCGGTTACTTTTATAGAGTATTATGAAAACAAAATGAGTTAGCCTTTTACCGCTTTAGTACCTAAACAAACTGAATAAAAATAATAACCATGAATCCATAAAACATTTAATCCTGTTAACAGATGACAGTTCAAGTGAATGAGAAATAGAGCCTGTGAGACTTGATGGCTGTGATGTTGGTGTAGTGGTTAGCATTCTCGACGTCGACGCAAGCGGCCCGGGTTCGATTCCCCCCGCCTCGATTTCGTTATTTCTTTCCAGTTGTGGAGTTCGCTTCCGTTCAACACAAGCTACAATTCATTTGAAAGTCATGCAAAGTGGATTTTTTATTTTTTCCTAATATGTCTAGTCAAAAATAGTAAATGCGCCAAATTACTAAAATAATATTTGCTATTCTCGAGTTCTCCGAGTAGGTTATTGCCTTGTCAAGTAACTGTTCTCGAGTTCAAACCTCAAATATTGGTTCAAAGGAAATACTCATTTGCAATAATTTTTAATTCCAAAATAAAGTGCCGCCATACCAAAAAATGTGCAATGAAAAAATTTGAAATTTTCTCTGGTTTCAATTTGACGTTTAACTAAGCATAAGTTGCTAAAATGATTGATTGCTGATCTTGAACTTAAAATATTTAAAATCCACACAACAGCAAACATAGAAAACTTAGGGCCTACATATTACAGCTGAAAAATTTGAGGTTTCAGCTCATTTAAAATTAATTCAGTCACAACCCACGACAATTGGTTTGGTGCTACGACTTCTATCCTGTTTCCAGACTTCAATTTCGGCCTAAAATAAGTCCAGTCCGTTCAATTCGGTAAAAGAATGAATGAGTCATCAGTGGTGTTGACATAAACTGAACTTAATCGTATTTGTAAGAGTTATTTCCAATCAAAGGTTACAAATTTTAAATCAAGTGATACAGTTTTTCAAGTTTTTACAAGTACACATGTAACTATGTATGGTACAAGGTTACGTGTGTGTGTGTAATTCAGAAGCTAGTTCGACCGAAAGTTAGCAAAACAGTAAGTTTGAATAAAAATTTGGTAATAAATAAAAAAATAGATAATAAAAACAATAAATAAATAATAAATAAAATTTATTCTAATAAAAATATAATTCGTAATCATATATTAAAAAAATTACCAAATTATCGTCATAAAAATGCATAAACCAAACTCCAAATAACCTATAAAAGCATGTCATAACAACAATAGCTGAGATTCACAAAAGGTGTTTAACATGAACTCAGTCAAAACGTTTTTTTTTCAAATGAAACACATTATTGTTTTAGAAAACTCTAAGCGCATCAAGCAGAATCCGTAAGGATATATTTATAACTCGTTCTTAACATTTTTTATATGGAAACCAGACAGATGATTAACGAAATTATCTCAGCAAGATTCTCATGGAATATGGAAAACACATAATCTTGATATTACGGCAGGATACAGAATTCTGAATCATAGTGTATATTGTGCATAAGAACAGGCAAACAGGCGGGCACGAAGGTTTAAAGCACTGATTATCAGAGATTCAACTCAAGTTTGGGACTACTTGCTGATAGTCGAAATTTATTCTTTCCGTAACAAAGTCCAATGTTTCGTTTTCTCCAGTGGTGCAACTATTTTTTGTCCGACTAGATCATTTGTTGAAACATCATCACGCTGGGTTTTGATAGGCAGTGCCACACTGTAGGGGTGGATTTCACAAAGGTGGTTTTCCTAAACCATATGCCAGCTGTAAGTATGATTCGACCTAATATTTCATAAAACTATAGCTACCTTCGTTATAGGGTTATTCCAGAGAAAATATTTATCCAAGACTGTAAGACAGGAAAGACATACAATTGAGTTTTGGCTTCCAAAGAATATTTTATAAGACAAGACGCCACGCATATATAATTTTCTTTTAAAAATGCTTTCTTTACTGTCTGTTAAAATATTTAAATGCTAGACACGCTTTCTGTTTATGAACGGTACTGGTTTCTGCTTTCCTCTATTATTGGGCCCTCAATCATTAAGTTCAAAGCAAAGTTCAGACAAGCATATTTCGCTTCGTCAGTAAAAAACTTGTCAATAGGTGTCTTTTTTAGTGAATCAAATAGACGTTACGATAAATGGACATGTGACAGCCTAGGTTAAGGTGCCGTGGCTACGGCTCACTGCAATTAAAAACACTGGGTCTCTTCAGTGTTTAGTTATGAATCTAAATGCTGGGTTTCAGAAAAATAAAAGAGTTGAATCACAACGCTTGGAAGAGGGCTAATTTGATGTAGAGCAACTTTCTGCCTAAGTTGAGTCGTGAGCCACAGGTTTTGCTTTACAAGCCAACAAATTTCAACATTGTTTTAGAAAGGGTAAAGTTGCCTTCTGGGGAGAGTGTGAATATATCGCCCCCACGACCATATATGGAGTTGACAACATTTACGGTGAATTCTAAAGGAGTTAAAATATATTAGCGGATTAGTTGGAGGGGATCTATTGTGATTTTTGTTACCTACTATACCCTGAAATTATAAATACGTGGTCTTCATGAAAAAGAGTCTGCAAGAATGTTGATGCCTTTTTGAAATGTAATTGACGAATAAAAATAATAAATAAAAATAAATAATAAATAAAAATAATAATAAATAATAAATAATAAAATAGAACCATCGTAATGAAAAATTGATCTTTGATCTATGATCAGGTTGATCTTGTATTTGTAGGTGCAAAAAAATTAAGGGAAAAAACTAAAGTCTGACCAAAAAGTGTTGGACCCTGAGACAAAGGAAACACACCACTTCATTACGAAAAGAACGAATTGCAAGCATCAAGAGTACAGCAAGTAGTCACAAAAATCACGCCACCTGTTTAAGTCTCAGTGTTCAGCCACTTCTGGTCAGACTTTTAGTTGTTTTGACGCAAAATTGTTTGTTGATATGCATCATTTACCTGAACACATTAAACATTAAAAATCACCGCACATAATTAAGGCAAATTGGATACTTTTCGGCAGCTTTTCTCAACTGAAACTGTAATTATGAAAATTATAACGATAGTATCAAAAGTGGTACCAAAACTAAGCCTACTTGGCAAATTTCAGTTGGAAAAAATTACCTAAATTTTCAAAACTGTAAGTAATTAACGATATTTCAAATCATCAGATGCGAGTAAGCAGATTTATGGTGATGAATTGAGAATCTAAAATTGCAGTGTGGGTTGATCATAAAAAAAGAAATATCATTAATAACATGTCAATCCAGCTATTTGACTTGAAATACATGTGGCGCATAAAGTCATTTAAAGTTGTGTTATTGAAAAAACAGGATTTTAGGCACCCCGAATAATTCTGATAAACCTTTTTTAACAAGTCCCCCTTCGATAATCGATAAACTACCAAGTTCCCTAAACAGCATTAAAAACAATATACCTAGAAGGTCCGACTGTTGTCATAAAAATCCAGACAAATTATCGCTGCTGTGGCGTCAAGAGTACATAAAAGTGTCTCACTCTTATAGTAGAGTAAGAAAATCTGCTTGTGTGGAGTGTGGGCCATAGCACAAGTAGATGCGCTCGTCGAAACCGGCATACTGGTTTTGCTGATTTTGCAGTTAAATTGCAACAGTTGTATAACACTTGTAAAAATGCGCAAAAAGGCCCGATTTATGAGGAAAGCAAGAGAAAAACCGATCTTACAGATACCGATCGATAGCCGATCTTACCTATGTAGTTCACTTAATGCTGTGCTGTTTTTTTCCAAATCTTCACTTTTTCTTGACAGTGATTGTGAACCGCAGTGATTTTAGAGTTTACCCGGTATGCAAAAAATTCTGAACCCTCGATTTTGTCCAGAACTAAAAAACTATTTATCATTTGATAGTAGGTATTACTCTAATATATACGTAACCCAGTATGACCCTTTCTTAGCAAAAAACTAACTGTTTCCATCAACCCTCAAAAACCATCTGAAACTGGAAAAGTTCAAGATGTAATTTTGAGGGTTTTGTCCTTGAGTAGGTAAAATGAAGACATTGGGAAAAAAGTTAATGTTATAATATCAGAAGACCGGGAGAGGACTTCATTACGGCCGAACGCGAGTGAAATGAAATAAAGTAGCCAAAATGGCATCTCGGCGGATCCTATTACTTCCGAATGCGCCAAAAACCCCATCAAATGCGCTGCGCCAAGCCAAGCCTGAAATCAAAACACAGGTCTCTTCTGGTCGCTCTGGGTTCGGGTTGGTTTCCCACTGCAGAAATGAGAAATAATGCCCGTAGAAGTATGAATTAATGCTGCTTACGGACATGGACACGCCACGGACAAATGTTACAGACAACCTTCTGGACACGGACACGGACACGAACTCGGACAACTACGGACACTTCCGGACTGGTATGGCCTAGGCTATACGGGTGGTGTGAATTCAGTGGCTGTGATTCATAAAGCGCGTTCAACTTTCTTGAAACCAGTCGTAGTTGTAGTCGTAATCGCGTAAAATACGCACACAATTTTTCATTACGATGTTATAGTTTATTCAAAAGAACGTTATAGAACGAGCCTAAGTTTATACTTGTCGATGACGAAAAACTTCGCAAATTTTTTTGTCTTGGCTTATGGACATTTCCTTACGGACACGGACATGGACAAGTGTGAACTAGATAGATAACCTATGCTCAAGTCAGTAATATTAGGAAGCGTCATAAGCCTGTTAACACTACTGCCCTTAGAACGGTTTGTTTTACTTAGTTATCGGCTCGTTATTTAGGATGGTAGACTGATTCATAGTGATTCGATTTGTATGTAATAGATATGTAGGTACTAGGTATGTAGTACTGTGCAAAAAAGTTCCCTGTTCGTCGGCGTACGACGAACTTCGTCGTTCGCGAAACGGGACGAACGGTGGCCGGAAAGCGACGAACAAAAAATTTTCAATTTTTCACTTTTTCACATTGAAAATGTGTTTTGGAGCACTTTTTGAAAAATTTTTTGTTCGTCACTTTCCAGCCCCGGTTCGTCACTTTTCGCGAACGACGAAGCTCGTCGTGCGCCGACGAACAGGGAATTTTTTTCGCACAGTACTGTAGGTACTACGAAATAACATAGGTAAGCGCAATAAAATAGATGTAACTAACTAAATAAAATAATGTATGGTCAATAACACGACGGCCTAAGTAAGGGTTGGCCACGGTCACAAAATCACTATCCGTGTGACACTGTACATAGAGATGGGACCGGTTCCACTTTACCGGTTCCGGTTCCGGTTCCAGGGTGCCGGTTCCGGTTCCGGTTCTAGAAAATTGCCGGTTCCCGGTTCCAAATTCGGTTCCACTTTTTTATTAATGATAGCCTATACGTAATTTTTTCTATTTTTATATTGTACATATGTTTTTTACGCTCTGATGACTTTATAATTGACAAAATTGCAAGAATTGAATTGCTTATTGATTGCAAAAATTGTAAAAAATTGAATTTCCAAGATGTAAGTATACAGAGGATTACCTGATCGATGTAATCGCTTTTGTACTGTTTTCTGTCGGAAAATTTGCTGTCGCATGCGAGCACCCACACAAAATTATCTAACCTTTCCTCCAATTTTAAGGTGGCGCTCTGAATAACCGACTTTGGGAGATAAAACTTTTCAGTCAAGTTTTCCTTGGTTATCTCAAGAATGAAAGTTCTTCAAATTTAAACTAGCTTTCATTTGATGTACATAACGTCAAATTTTGGTCAACTTAAATTTTTAAAAAAATTTTCAATGGGAAAACTCGTCAAATGGATATACCAAAAAATTCTATATGGCTTTTGGTACTTTTTAAGACAGTTTTATGCATCAGATTGCAAGCTGCAACTTTTTGAAAAGTCGTTTGTGTAGGCCATTTTTTCTACAAAAATTTGCAAAATATGTTGAGCAACATTGATAAAAATACACTATTTTTGGAACAAACTTTTCGACAACTATTTTTTTTGCTTCTGAAGCTTTTCTCAACAGATTATAGTACTAAAAAATTAGTTTTATTTTTTGGAAATGTGTAGGTAAACTTCAGGTTTCTGAAATTGGGCTGTAGTGTTTATTTTTTAAAGATCACTGTCAGCTGCGACAGCCGATCCGAATGAAACTTTGCACACCATTGGAACAGACGTATATGAAGGTGCCGAATTTCTTAAATTGTAATTATTATGATTTGCCTCAATAAGATAGTCTTTTTATAACGTCACTTTCGATAAAAGTTAAGATTACTGAAAGTTTTTCACCACTATTTAAAAATAGCACCTCGGCAAGATAATAAGCTATAAATTGCTAAATTTAGTTGAGGCACCACTGAGCTATGTCACTTCAAAAATTGGTCAAATATTTCAAAATTTCAATTTTGATGCAGTCATAAACTTTGCTCAAATGCTCCGAGACTCATCAAACTTCGCAAAAATGCTTGCCTGGTGTCTATCTTGCTTGCAGTTAAGCAAAAGAGTTCGTTTTAGTAAGAAACGAAAAATTATAGCAATTTAATTTATCGGAAGTTACTCAAAGCGCTCCCTTAACGTGGTGCACCGAATAACTGACTTTGTGCAACAAAACTTCAGGTATGTTTTTAAGCCTTTGATCTTGACGAAAGTTAGTTCAGCAGTGAATTATGTTTCGTTCGATAAACATAACGTGCACATTTGTTGAACTTACTTTTTTAATTTGAATTGAATTTTGATGTGTAGATATCTTCAATCGGTCATTAAAAACTAAAACAGTTAAGTTAACGCCTTACAAGGCCTACAGTACCGATCAGAATTAACTACTTATGATGCTGCAGTCAGCGTCACCGATCGAGCAAGAGCGGCACTGACTGCAGTCATTGCATTGACGTCACAGGTCCAATAAATTGGACATGTTTACTGAATTTCAATGAGTGACTCCGGAGTCAGAGTCAGTGACTCCGGAATCACGCTCCCATTAGTCACTACCTAGACAGCCCAACCTTTCTTTAACTTTGACCAAAATAAGCCTAAGGGGTAAAAATTTGTCAGCGTCGATGAGCTGTCGGAAAAATGGCCAAAATCTGTAGTGGATGTCACAAAGGTGGTTTTACTAAACCATGATTTTACGTACGTTTTTATATTCGCCTGATTCGTTACGAATTTCGTAGATTTTTGTAAATCATGGTTTCAGCGAAACAGAGACCTGCTGTGCTGCAGGTTTTAAATTTCAACTCCGCTAAAACCATGGTTTAAGACAATCTACGAAATTCATAACAAATCAGGCGATTTTTCGTAATGAAATTATGTGCAAATCATATAAAATCGACGTAAAGCCATGGTTTAGTAAAACCACCTTTGTGTAATCCACCCAGTGAGTTCAAAGCTAAAAATTTCATTCACTTTTAAGGCCTATTCACACGAGGGCGCATGAGCGGACGCATTGCAGGGCGTACGCCATGCAATGCGCCATGGCGTACGCCACGGAGCAAAATGTGTGAATAGGCCCTGAGTCAATATGTTTGATTTGATGCTTTGATTCCCGGAGTGCCATTTTAGGCCAAACGCCGTAATAAATTATTTTCTATGCTAAATTAAAGCTTGTTTAGCTGTAAAAAATAGCCGCAAAGTTTTTTTGAACTGTATGAAAATTAAATAAAAATTACTAGCTTTTAGAATTCAGCTTCAACTAAAGCTGAAACTTTGAGCCGACGTAATAGTTACAACCTAACAAACATTATGTATGGTTAGATTTTAACAAAAAAAAAAAATAAAAAAAAAAAAAACAAAAAAAAAAAAAAAACAAAAAAAAAAAAAAAAAAAAAAAAATACAAAAAAAAAAAAAAAAAAAAAAAAAATAAAAAAAAACAAAAAAAAAAAAAACAAAAAAAAAAAACAAAAAAAAAAAAAAAAAACAAAAAAAAAAAAAAAAAAAAAAAAAAAAAAAAAAAACAACAAAAAAAAAAATAAAAAAAAAAAAAAATAAAAAAAAACAAAAAAAAAAAAAAAAAAAATGGGTTGCTGAACCACTACCCGTCGACTCGATCCGAAAATTGACCCTCCCCGTTTTCAAATGTCATGGACACCAAGTTAGTCACCAAAGTTAGCTGCATCATAAAAAGCCTGCACAGAAAATATAAAATATGGCAGGTTCGGTAGTAAAACTAAAATGTACAGACAGAACTGTATAAAACCATTGATGGCCACCGAAAAAAATGAAGGAACCGGTTGGAGCCGGCACCATGCCGGTTCCGGTTCCGGTTCCAAAATTGCTGCCGGTTCGGTTCCGGTTCCGGTTGCGGTTCCATCCGGCTCCACTGGAACCGATCCCATCTCTAACTGTACACAAATAATATTCAAAGGCTAATAACCGCGTGTACACTTTAAACACCTTAACTTATAATCCACGTTTGAATCCAAAGAGTTATTCTAATTCCATATTCAAATTAGACTACATTAATGGCAAACAAACAGACACGCCATAAGTTACCCAAGTTTCAAGTCTCGAATCTAGGCCGACTTAAGTTCATACGTGGTCGCCGAACATAGACAGTTCATGAAACTGAATTTAATGGGTGCTTCAGGACAAGGACAAACTTGACTGCTCGGATTCACAAGGACATTTGTCACAGGGCATTACGCGGCCACCAAAATTACACAGAAAAATAAATGCATATTTTGTTGAGTGAAAAAAGTGCTTCTGCTGCTGAAGCTAAAAGGAAACAGTTTTCGAGGCCAAAATAATTTGTGGAATAATATTCTGGCTTAAAAGCTTCCCTCGTGCAACTCATGGCTCGATTTGATTAAAGTCGACAAAACAAAAGTGCTGTGAGCAAATGCTAATTCAATTTCCAACCTTTTGTTTTGTCATGTGTGCCGCTCATTTTCTATAGAATGAGACACTATTATGTACTGTCATATGTAGATGCGTGCAAACCTTGCTTTCTCAAGATAATGCAATTTCCCACGAGACGTTTGCTAAAAAATTTGAGGCAAAAAACTGAACTGAATCAAAAAGGAATTTGATTGTGATTTCTGGCTTATTGCGCCTGGGGGCTATTGGGTGAGTTTTTAAGAAAGTGTGCTTCGCAGAATCTACGCACTGACTGGGTATTTCATAACCCTCTGGGATTAAAGCGAAAAGGAAAAAATTTCTAACAGGAGGAAAATATAGAAAAATGCAGGAGATTTTAAATTGAACAATTACATATCTACTGTATAAATACATTGATAATGTTATTGTGCTGTAGTTAATAAACTATATACTTAATTACCAATAGTTTCACATTGTGAAGGTTAAACAGATGTTGTACCTGCAGAAGTAATACGTTATCTTTAGCTACTTTAGAACAAGTAAAAGCACTTTATGGCCCGAATCTCAAAGGCAACCTTAGCTATTCCATTGGCTTTAGTCATTGTCTCAGAATATGACTTGATCTTAACTTTACCAGTGGGTGAAGTTAGCCTAACCTTAGCTGCAGGTAATTTTGATAATACGGTACGGCTCCTGCTGTTTTTGTCGATAATTATGAACCATCTTCCCAAGGGGGGAGTGAGTCTTTTTCAATGTCTACAGTGTCTAGTGTCTACATCACTCACTAGTCACTACAATCTATGTCCTGCGATAGAAGGGCTTAAAGCATCACCGACAGTCACGGTGACCAATAGACTGTCACAATGGACTATGTAGGAACTTCCACACACTAAGGGCAATAGTAACCAGGTTAGGTAGGGCACAAATATTGTAGTGTGACTGACAAGTGATAAACGTTCTTCTACGCTGGGTTGTCGTAAATATGTCTACTCTCGTTCTCAAGAATGTTTGTAAAGGTGGGGGACAACTATCCACCTGATTAAAAATTTTTGGGACAAATATAGAATTTAAATAGTAGAATATTATCCAATAATGTCGGCAGAATCAGTGCTGCTGCAATGTAATAGAGCATTGACAGACGATTCAGTTTTAAATCTGCCGTTGGCGCAATCACCCGCGCTGAAATCTGATTGGCTGTTTGGTGCAAAGTTGGTGGAAGTTTGGTACGGCAGGTTTGGTGTGAATTTGGTAGTGAGAATACAAGGTTGGGTGCAAATTTGGACCAAACGTGGAGTTTGGTGGAAGTTTGGTTTGATGGAAGTTTGGTGCGGGTTTGGTAGTGTAAACTGGCCTTAACATTACATACCTAGTGATAGCTGAACAGAAAAGTCCTAGTGAACTAAACCTACTTCAAACTCGAAGAATGTAACTTTCTAGTGCTCTTGTAGTGTCAGTCTAAAAGCTGAAATTTCCCGAAACCTAGTCTACAAACAAGGTTTTTCAATAGGACAGAAAAAGCCACATTAATGAAATCAAATGTGAAAGCGAACGGATTTCAAAAAATGAAAAATCAGCCACTTTGCCAAAATTACAAGCTCAAAGTCTCACCCTGCGTGTTTTTGATTGGCCAGCTACGAAAATAGACGCAAAATGGGCCCGAAAAAAATCCAAAAATGTAGTTACCGCATTTTTGAATAAGGCTAATAGCTGTAAACGTAGAGAAATATGACCGTGAACCTAGGTTTGAGCATGTAACCTAGCATATATGTACATGAAAGCACAAGAGTACTAAAGTAGTAGCAGCAAGAGTACATAGCAAGAAAGAGAATGACACTTTTCCCTGAGTGTCATACTCTTCCCTATTATGCACTCTTGGTAGTAGGTAGGTAATTTAAAACAATGCCGACGAACGAGCTACTGTAACAGTTGAAAAGATGGCTGGGGATTATTGGGGAATTGGGATCGGTAACTAGACTAAAAGTCTGACCAAAAATTGTTGGACCCGGACACAAAAGGAAATACGCGATTTCATTACGAAAAGAATTGTAATTGCAAGCAACAAGAGTAAAACAGTGCGTAGTCACAAACGCCACCTGGGCCCGATTTATCGAAACATCAAATGTTCGTCGTTGAAAATGTTCGTCGTTGAAAAAGCAAATGTTCGTCGTTGAAAAGCAAATGTTCGTCGTTGAAAAACAAATGTTCGTCGTTGAAAGTTCGTCGTTGAAATTGTTCGTCGTTGAAAATTTTTTCAACGACGAACATTTGTTTCTCAACGACGAACATTTGTCCTATAATTACGTGTTATGTTCGCCGTTGAAAATGTTTCGATCAATCCAAAATTTTCAACGACGAACATTTTGCTTCGATAAATCGGGCCCTGTTTTGTCTCAGGGTTCAGCAATTTTTATTATACTTTGGTCGTGGCCAGGGGCGGACGCGGGTCGTGGGTACCCGCGGGTACCCGCGGGTACCCGCGGGTACCCGCGGGTTGGGTTGGGTTGGGTCGGAAAATTTGAGCCGCGGGTCGACCCGCGGGTACCCACTTCAGGCTGCGCGGGTCGAAAAAAACTTTTCCGACCCGCGAAAACGGGAACCTGAAGAAATTGTCGACAAGGGTCCCCTCTTGGTTTTTATAGCCCGGCCAAAAAAATTTCTGATACGTCTCCAATTGACAAAATTTGGTCTAAAAATCAAAAAATTCTGAAAATTTTTTTCTGGGGGCTGCCGCCCCCAGACCCCTGCAAACTCTGTGGCTTACTATTCCTTGTTATTAACTTTCATGAAAGCCTTTATATGCATGTCTACTAGAGTACATTATGCTGTATTTACTTGTGTAATATACTGTCTGATATGAAGTTCCCACCTTTTGTTTTTAATTTACCTGTCGGAGAATTTATTTGATTACGTCTCCAGTTGACCAAATTCAACTCCAATTCAATTCAATTCCAGTTGTCCGAAAATTCAAAAAAACATCCATTTTTTCTGACGGCTGCCGCCCCTACACCCGCGCAACAGTTAGTTTAATTACTTTAAATGACCAAATTTGCATTTTGTTATGTAAGCCACTTCGCTAATAAGTGTAAAAATAATAGGATTCTGGGGGCTAAAGCCCTCAGACCCCTGGCTACACGCCCCTGTATAATGTACGTTATGGTTATAGTGGTGGGTCAAAGTGGGTCGCGGGTCGGGTTTCACGGCGCGGGTTGGGTCATAAAAAACCTGCACAGAAAATATAAAATATGGCAGGTTCAATAGTAAAACTAAAATGTACAGACAGAACTGTATAAAACCATTGATGGCCACCGAAAAAAATGAAGGAACCAAGGAAAAAATGTTTCGATCAATCCAAAATTTTCAACGACGAACATTTTGCTTCGATAAATCGGGCCCTGTTTTGTCTCAGGGTTCAGCAATTTTTATTATACTTTGGTCGTGGCCAGGGGCGGACGCGGGTCGTGGGTACCAGTCTCCAGTTGACCAAATTTAACTCCAATTCAATTCAATTCCAGTTGTCCGAAAATTCAAAAAAACATCCATTTTTTCTGACGGCTGCCGCCCCTACACCCGCGCAACAGTTAGTTTAATTACTTTAAATGACCAAATTTGCATTTTGTTATGTAAGCCACTTCGCTAATAAGTGTAAAAATAATAGGATTCTGGGGGCTAAAGCCCTCAGACCCCTGGCTACACGCCCCTGTATAATGTACGTTATGGTTATAGTGGTGGGTCAAAGTGGGTCGCGGGTCGGGTTTCACGGCGCGGGTTGGGTCACGGGTTACCCACGAGTGTCGAGCCGCGGGTTGGGTTGGGTCGCGGGTCGAAAATTTCGACCCGCCTCCACCCCTGGTCGTGGCTCACCCGAAGCCTAGCGCTCAATCAATTCCGCTATCGTCTATCAGCCCAGCAATTGCTGTTACACTAGCTGATTAGCTCATCCCCTGCAGTGCTACTGCCAGTAGCAGCCAATCGTTTATGCTGTTACGGCTACCTACAGCTGTGTCAGCAAGAGTACATATCAGTCCTCAAAGGTATAGATATACCACCTGAATACCCAATACGAAAATTTTATTACTACCTGTAGGTACTACAACAAAATACGATGAAGATAGCAGCACTTTGCGACATACAGCACTTCAATTTAAATTAAATTTTAGCTTAAAATAGGGCTCAGTCAAGAAACTTAGCCATACTATTAAAGTATGGGAAGGGAATCAATATTTAGTTACATTTAAGAACCAAGCAAACAAACAACCATAATTTCTTTTACTTTCTTTAAATACACAATCTTATTATGAAACAAGCAAGAATACATTAATGTACAAAAACATAGCAAATAGAATACATTATGGTTATGGTCGGAAAATGAAAACAACTACACCACTAAACTGAAAACGAAAACTAATAATTTTTTCAAACTTGACTTTGACTAAGCCTAAGCACAAGAACATTACATACTGTTGGGACAAAAGCATGAACAAAGGGGAATAAGGAATAAAAAATGATAAACTTGAGAAAAGTCTCAAACCCTATATTAAATATAAACTACATAATATATTTCCAATCGAACTCTTTACAAACAATATCTAACTTAAATTTTTCTTAAACTGTCTTCGAAATCCAGCAAAAAAACTGAAGATACTAACCGAAAACGTTTGTAGTACAAAAAACAGCACTAAGCAGAAGACAATTGCTTTTTCGTCCTTAATGTTGATCAAAAAAATTTAAAAATTGGAAACAAAAATGGTTTAAAATTTAAAACACCAAATCCGCAGTGTTATTGTAACTTATTGGGACTCAACTTTTCTGAAATGGATCTTACACAACTTGCTTACTTGGAGCAAACGAAACTAAATTTTTTTCCGCCGTTTTTACAGAACAAATGCTTTAAAACTCAACAAATAATTTGGAAAAAATCTTACATCTCAGTCAAGTTATACTTCCAATAATTTAAATAAAAAATGACCTCTATAAATAAAACAAGAACTAAAAAAATATCGCGAAAAATACAAGAAAAAATATACAATACATTAATCTAGAAGCGTCTACCCCGCCCCCCGCGATTACTTCTGCCCCGTTTATTGGGCGGGCCCCCTCCACGCCCCATATTCCGCCCCCTGCCCCCCCGGGGACCCCCGAAGCGCCCCCCACCCCCATACCCCCCCGAACCGTCAGCTTCTGCCTCATAGCTCTGTTGCCATTTTCGTTTGGGGTTCATAGCGTTGGGATTATTCTCGTCGAAGGGCTGTTGCTGTTGTTGGCTGGGGTCGTGGTGGGGAGTGGGGCCGCCGCCCTGAGGGGGGCCTCCGTAAGAGTGGGGGCCTTGTTGTTGCGGCGGTCTAAAAAATGAGATTCATTATAATATATTGGTCCTTTCGGACAAACCTTCGTCCTTTTTGGTAATGTTCGTTACCAGTGACCAATTGGTAACATCCACTCACATTATATCCACCCAAACACACATAAACATCCGCTCATATTATACTATGCAAGAGGAACAGAATGGATTGAATGGTACTAAAAAATCTAGGGGAAAGGGTACTAAACATCTGAGCAAGTGTGTAAAAAAATGTCATATTTTCGCTATTAATTTCGGCAATTTTTTCTAATTTCCAAATTTAGGGTATTTTACGTAAATAAAGGTATGGAGGGTGGCCAAAACTGGCCGGTGAGGCCCACTCAAAATTTTGACCCTATTAGATTGAATGCAATCGTGTACCTGGCATTTAGCATGTAAAGGATAATATTTTCTACACATTTTTCGCTACTACGCGAAATAGTATGATTTATACCAATAGTGTTTCGTATGACAACTTAATTAATCAATCGAATTTAAACTGATTAAATCCTTTATGTATACGTACCTGGAATTATCTTGTCGAGCTCTCGTTCTGGGATCCCTTGAGTCAGATCCGGGATCATATCCGGCCCTGGAGCTCCCCTGCTGTTCATCGCCCCAATATCGTTCCGTTTTGATCGGAGCCGAGCCGGGGGGTCCATATCCGGCATTTGGATTATTACCATATCCGGCCGGCGGCTGATTAGGGGGGCCGCCGTGGTGGGAATTTGGCTGAGAATTATCATAGCCCCCTCCTTCAGAGTACGGGGGACCCCCCTGCTGTTGATAGGAGGGGGGGCCGTCACGTGGCCCGGGGGGACCATTTCCATAGCCGTGATTGGGCGGCGGTGGCCCACCATGAAACTGCTGCTGACCCTGACTTTCATCATAGCCCCCTCGATTATACGGGGGTTGCTGCTGTTGTTGAGGGGGGGCCGGGCCCCGATGACCATAGCCCGAGGGCCCGGGACCTCCCATACGGGCCTGTGGGGGACCAGGTTGGTAACTGCCGGGGGGTGGGCCCCCTCCATAGTCGGAACCGGGTCCATAGTTTTGTTGTCGAGGAGGGGGCTGGTTTCCCGGCTGCTGGTAGCCCCCGTGGGGAGGGGGACCCTGGTTATAGTTAGGATTCTGCTGAGGGGGTGGGGGTCCATAGCCTCGAGGGGGCCCCTGATCGTAATTCCCATAGGGACCGGGACCCGGGGGTCCCCCCGAGAATTGCGGGGGTCTAGGCTGGCCAGGCGGGGGACCGTAGTTTTGATTTGGTTGCGGGGGGCCGCCGAAATTCGGACCCGGACCGCGGGGGGGCGGACCAAAGTTTCCCCCGGGGGGAGGGGGGCCATATCCGCCGGGACCACCAGGGTGGGGGTTGTAGGGGCCCGCGGGGGGTCCACCCTGAGGCGGGGGTGCCTGATGGCCGGGACCGAGCGGTCTGAAAATTAAAAAAACACATTTTAAGCTACACTGACATACGAGCTCTCCAAGATGCAAATTTGAATATGAAAATGGATATATTTGGGTTTGATTCACACTTACAGCCGGATGTCCCGTACGTCCGGAATAAAATAATCACGTCACTGACCGTGACTAAGATCAGGGTGTGGCGTGACTATCCCGCAATTTTGCCAGGTGTACGGAGATACGGCTGCAAGTATGAATCTATCCTTAAAGTTACATTACAAATTCGGATCAAACTTTCAGAACGCAGATGCACAGAGAACCACCACAAAAATAATTCAAACCCAAACTTCGAAACCAAAATACATCCAAAAGCCACGTTAGCGCACCTGCCCCCTCCAAAATTATCCATCTGTGGCGGGGGTCCCATATTGGGCGGTGCCCCTGGGTGTGGGGGTCCTGAGGGGGGCCCAGAGGATTGGGGGGTCATCATGGGTTTGGGGCCAGAGTTGGCTTGTTTCTGGGGGGTGCCTGGGGCACTGGCCTGGACCCCTGTTTCCGGGGGACCCTCTAGGCCGGGGGGTAACTTGTCATGAGAATAGTCTGTGTGCATTGTCTGCGGAGGGGGCTGAACGTCCACGGATTTCGGCAGGCTGGGATGGCCCTCCCCGCCCAGAGTGACCGATTTGTCAATCTCTCGAAAACCATCCTCAAAACTGGGCTTGTTCACATTCCAGACCTGAAATATAATTATAATATATTGTCCATAGAAAATATTATAAAAGAAAGGAATGTCCATAGAAAATATTATATATTAATGGGTTGTTCGGAAATTAGAGGGCGGCCTAGGGTCAGTAAGATCAAGCATTGTCTCATAATCTGCTACATTTTCTGTTCTGCAGTTCAATACGTTCACAGACATAATTATTTATATTGACATACATATTGATCATTTATAAATACAGTGATGAAAAGGATATACTCGCGTTTCTAAAATCTACATTCTGAGTTGACTACGAAATAGCGTGACCCACAGTGACCAATCTTGAGCTGATATTGAAAACTAAACACATTGGATTCATGAATAAAGGTGTTCAAACTAAACCCAGTCTATGACTAGCACGTGATCGTGTAAAATACACATAGGCCGCGATTCTTGAAGGTGATTAACTTTAGACTCAGTCTAAAGCGTTCATCTAAAACTTTTGGAATTGAATAGAACATCGTAATGAAAAATTCAATGCGCATTTCATGCGATCACGTGTTTAGACTGAATTTAAATTAAACGCGCTTTGTGAATCCCAGCCACAGACTTTTCCATAAACATGTAATCTACTTTGCTATCTCACTCAAAAAGAATATAGACAGCGTCTAGTCGAACACCATTTGTGAACACGGCCACTCAGGCTACATTCAATTTGAATCTCCGCTATCTGCCAAGACTCAACTGCAGGACTACAGACAGAGTCTAAAACAAAATGCCCCCCCCCAGACCTTTTCAAATTCTCGCTGTGCTTGTTTGACGAATGGTTTTCGAATGATGTTCGGCTGGGGGAAACTGGTAGTCTTTTTTTCGTCCGAGCTGCTGCTCAAGCCTAGCCCAGGGATTCCTCCCAAAAAGGGCAGGCCACCGGGTCCTAAAAAAAGATTGTAAATAGAACTGTTTTATTTTGTTTCTTACACAAAGCAAAAACTTGTGTAAAATAAGATTAATTGCTCGTGCGACCAAAATTGTGTAATTGCCACGGAAACAAACCTATATCTAGTTAGCGACACAGTCCAAATTCAGTGTCCATTTGGAAAAATATCCTATAGTAATTTCAAAAAATTATTCTTTCTCGTTTCTCACGTAAAAACTTGGATTCAGCTAAAAACAAAATTTCAAACAGATCGCATTCTTATTGACCACATTCTAAGCAAGACCCGACTTATTCGAGTTACATCTACTAAGGTCAGCCCAGAACATGCTGAAAACTGAGACAAAAAGAAACAAACGATTTAATACCAAAAGAACAAAAAGCAAGCATCAAGAATACAGCTAGTATCTGCTAAAATCATTTCACTGTTTCCCTTATTTTGACTGTTAGTATTCACCAGTTTTTTTGGTCAGACCTTCGTTTACATGCAAATATGTTTTATCAATAAATTAGTGAGATTTACGCTCGTCATCCTCCCTCTGTTTCCTAATGATCCCTTCCATGACGCTGTCTTCCAGACCCATACCAGGAATCACCGCCGCACCGCCGTTCCCTGAAACAATAAACAAATACTCAACAAACGACTTCATGGTATCATAAAAGTATTATCTTAATGTATGTCTTAGTTTTTTCAAAGAACATAGTTAAAATAAAGTTTTGCTAGTGCTAGTGAACTAAGTTTAATTTACCAGCGCGATTAGTGGTTATCTGCTTTTCATAGCATCTGCAAATGAGCAAGGTTTCACTGCGTTACGTTTTGATATTACTAAACCTCAGCTAACTCCAATATTTTTAATAACCCTCATGCCACTTATTATGTACTCTTGATGCTATTACGTTACCAAAAAAACCAGCCGAATCCGCTAGCTTCAACACTAATGCTCATGCCGTATAGAATTGTGTACTCTTGCCGATCTATGATTTAATACCGTTCTGTGTTTCGCCAGAGGTAGCCGTAGACTGCGGGGCGCCAGCACCAGTGGAGGATTTATTCTGGCCACGACGACTAGCCAGGTCGGGCGCGGAATGCAAGGGTTCCAGTTTGGAAATGGAATCGGCTGAAATTATAGCATTACAATATTACTACAAACACTGTGGCTGGTGGCGTGATTTTTTCGTAATTTTGCTGGCTGAACGGACATACGGCTATTAAGTATGTAAGACGGCTATAAGTCATAATTTACTATAAGCTGCAAACAGAATTTATTTTACACCTTGAAATTTTTTAAATTAATATTATATGTTGTACCAAAACAAGCATTACATTGTCAAAGAATGTGTTTTATATTGCACATAGTTATATTATTATACAATCACTGTAATTACTAATTTAATTCATAAACACCTTTCTATACAGTAAGTAAGAGGTAAACTTAATATTGCTGACTAGATGGGTTATGGCTTTATGAGAAACAAGTTTTGCTTACGTGCATGTTCAAACTGTCCCGGACCCATGCCGTAGAAATCTTCAATGGAATCACCAGGTTTATGTCTGGCCCAAAATTTACTGAAAATAAAAAAACATTCTCGAAAATAGCTATTTACATAAAATTTTCTTATACACAATACAGCGCTGATAACAAAAAGTTAAATTGTTGGATCGCTTCAAGGCTAGTAATACTATTTAAATTTTGCGCAAAAACAATACAAAAGTCTATTACTCTATTAGCTATTAAAGAAGCTATTAATAGCCTTATCCGTTCAAGCAAATTCGATACACAAAAATAACACTATTTATCATACTAATAAATTGCATCTTATCATTTCCCGTTATAAACAGAGTTTGCAGTTTTTTATACTTAACTTACACTACAGTAGTAAATAGATATAACTTAAATTAAAACGTTAAAGTAAAAAGTTGCATGATTGCAGTTTAGTATATTTATATATTACGTACGTATTATTATCATTTGAGCCAGAGGCAAGAATATGTCCGAGTGGATGCCAGGCCAGGGCCCAGATGGTCTGCTCGTGGGCGCTCTCCATTATGCCCACTTCCTTCTCATTGCTGAAATCAACACGCCGGTGTCATACTCTTCCTATTATGTACTCTTGGTATAAAACTATCAAACTTACAATGGCTAGTAATACTGGTGTCATACGCTTTCCATTATGTACTCTTGGTCGCAAACTGTTAAATTTATGGTGGCTACAAAAATACAACACTGGTGTCATACTCTTTGCATTTTTTGCGCTAGCTATCAAACTTATAAAGACTGCACGGATGTCCTACTCTTTCCATAGGCTATGTACTCTTGCTATAAAAGTGGCTACAACACGGGTGTCATACTCTTTCCATTATGTACTCTTGCTATCAAAACCAAATTTATAATGACTATAGCAAGGGTGTCACACTCTTTTCATTATTAACTAAATTTTTCCATGCTATAGGAAGAAGAGAAACAAAATTTACAGAAATTATTCCAAATTCAGTATTTTTACAACTACCGTCCAACTACCAAATCAAAAATCAATTTCAAATTAATCAATTTTTCCAAAATTTACCCAACAAGCCAGAACAGGATTGCCCCGTCAGAACCACCGCTGACAAACAGCGATTCGTGAACGGGATGCCAGGCCAGGCCTAAAACAGGAATAGCAAATCAGGCTATTTATATAAGGCGCAGTTCACACCCTGCAAATAACGAGGTCAACATTTTGGGTGTCCTCTCCGGCAAGTTTTAGTGACCCTCCCCACCATGATCGATCAAACATACCCTAAATTTTGCAAAATTTTGTAAAATTTTCCGACAAAAGTGCCATTTTTACTATAGTTTGCCCAAATTTTCAGAACCCTCCCCCCCGGCCCCTCAATTTTTTTTCGGAGGAGGGTCCCCCCATCTCCCCTTCAAACATGTATGGTTCAAACTTGTCCGTCTCAATAAAAAGGAGGAAAGAAGTTACTACAGTATTATTGGGACAGGGAAAGATAGTTTGCCCTCACCATCGGAGTATCGGAGTTAATGCTACCAAAACCGAACCCAAATACGTC
Source organism: Trissonchulus sp. WLG1_4 (assembly GCA_030248245.1). Lineage (NCBI taxonomy): Eukaryota > Metazoa > Nematoda > Enoplea > Enoplida > Ironidae > Trissonchulus > Trissonchulus sp. WLG1_4. Next base: position 52,982 of record JASANF010015138.1, read on the forward strand.
CCCTGCTAGTATTTACACACAAACAAAAGTTTGCTAAATATTAACCTACTTACTCATACAGCTTATATAAAGCATATACTTAGTCTTAATGCGATAATGCACGCTACACCATACAAGTTCAACTACTTCCATACTTACCAACTCAAGATCCAGATTTCCGAATCCCAAAGGTAAACTATGTATTCGATACCAATCTTAAGACCCAAACTAAATCCCGATTTATTATTATTAAGCCCGGTTCATACTCGTCCTTGTCCTTGTGCCTCTCGTTTTGTCCCTTCAGGAACTCCAGGAGAACTAACTGGCCAAATGACCCATTTTTTAACAGGAATCTGTCCTTTATGTTCTTAAGGACAAGTATGAACCGGGCTTTACGATGTCATGTGACTCTACCATGGTCTATCTCCTTAGCTCCTTCCTTACTGATGACTTCCTTCTTGTGTCCCCGGAAGGTCTGCATTTCGCGCATCATTCGCACGTCGTACACTTTCACCAGATGGTCACGTGAGCAGGACAACAGCCAATTGCCGTTGCGATTCCAGCGCACATCCATCACGCCGTTCTTGTGGTCGTGGCTGAAAATAAATACAGCACAGGATTTAGTGGATTAAACTGGAGACTATTGGTGGATTAAAGAGATTAAACAGATTTGGCATTTATTAGTGGGAATTTCGGTGATGGTATAAAGGAAATAGAATTGTGGAAACAATGCTAGAAGAGAATTTGCGGAAAAGTAGTCAGAAATCAAACGTAATGAGAAGCACATTTTTTTGTCAATCAATTTTTGTCACGTTACGCTTTTTTAGCACAAGATGAAGCTCGTCACACATAGACAAAAAAACTGTTCTCTCCACAGTACTGCACAACCGTATGTCCATTCAGCCTACGAAACCATGAAAAATCACACAACCAGCTACAATTTTATGTATGAGTGATTTTTTCATAATTTTGCCGGCTGAACGGACATACGACTGCAGTCTAAATGCGGCCTTACAGAGTGGCCAAACACTGTCCGGATTTCGGATCCCAGAGTTTCAGCGGTTGTTGCGAGTCCCGACTTCCTGACGCCACGAGAGATTTCTGCGGGTGCCAGTCAACACCACGCACGTCCGAACCATGACCTGAAAAATGTTTAAATAACCTACATAGGCAAGACTTCTACCAAGTCAGTAATCCATCCACAAATGGTCGGTAAATACTAAATGGGTACGACATCACAATTAAGTGGTAACAGGTAACAGGGGTCCATGTAGGAATGCCCTACCGCTTAACCCCCCTAAGTGGCACCACTGACGTTCTAGAGCTTTGTGACGGAGATGAGCATTGCGCTCAAAGGTGGACACGCTATTATCTATCTATGGTACACGTTAACCCAACCATACATTGGCAGTCATGGCCACAGATCTTCCCTCAGATTTAAAAATCCGGGATAAGCCCTCCTCAGATTTGACCCATCGGGACAGGCCTCACTGCTTGGTGCTAAAAAAGGTGACCGTGCCCGAAAACTCAA
>JASANF010015140.1:0-24743 GCA_030248245.1 Trissonchulus sp. WLG1_4
GTAATATATCCTAATGTGCCTATGTACCCATATAGGGGTCGCGACCAAATAGTCAGCTAGCCCAAATACCTTAGTATTTGTATGTGAATGTTTGATTGTCTTGTCTTCTTTTTGCTCTGATTTTGTTGTGATCGCCAGGGGCGATATGGGTAGACAGTGTCAGTTAGTACACGGAGCTGAGTTTTAGGTATCCAAGTGAGTGGCGTATGCGACGGGTAATTAGCTACTACCCCGAACGTTGCACTTGTCGACATGTCGTAGACATAAGGCGTACGTTACTGAAAGCAAGTGCAAACTCACTAGTAAAGGCACCAAAATATATTGTTATAGTAGCCATGGCAAAGACAGAAAGTCAAGAAGTAAAAGGAGATCTCCAAAATTTAGTACGTAGAATTTTAGTAGGGTGCACCCAAACTAACACATGTATGTATGTAGTAACACCCGAGTCGGACGGCCGCCGACCGGACTTAGTATGAATGTAGGTATTTATGAGAGTACAAGGTAATTGGGATAGCTTACACACAGTTTTCACACACTTAGGGTATGTTGTTAGCACTCTGGTCTTTTGAATCCAGCAATCCGGTTCAATCTGCTGAGACCTCCAGGATTGGGGGGGCACTGAATCGCACATTTTTACACGCCTTCACATCTAAATTTGAAATATTCAATTGGTTGCAATATTTTTGTAGTTCTCAGGTTGTCGTCCAAATTTCGTATATGTTGTTGTATTCAAAATTCTCTTGTTGTTATATTTTGGTTGTTAAAAGTTTACATAATGCCTTATGCTTGTCCAGATCTCGTTGTTAATGATTGCTCAAAATTATTTGTTCCGTTTAATTTTGCAATAGTTTGTGCCTTAGTTTTGCCATAATGTACAATTGCCATTTTTAATTTTTATGTTTTGTAGCTCTCTCTTGAAATTTTCGTTTGAGAAAAGGCCTAGGTCAAAAGGACAGGGCCCGGTTTAAATTGTGCTGGGTACTCCAGAGTCGTCACACCCGCACAGGGGGGCACCTGTTGTAAATGCAGGGCCCTGGCCTCGTTGACCTAGCCCTTTTGGTATTCCGCCTGGCATTGAGACTGTAGTCACGTTCAGTTGTCATAGTTACGAGCGCGCAACTAAGCCTAGAAGCTACATGTTTAGTTGTTATTTTGGGAACCTAAATTCAATCTAAAAGGTATTTTAATTACATTCTGTTTACGTTTCGAGTTATGTTCCAAAAGGGAAAACTTATTCTGAGTGTGAAATGGAAAGTTTAGACTGATCTAAAAAGAATGCATTGCAGGCTAGCCGGTTGGCTTGAGGGGAATGGCGGACGTCGGTCGGGGCTAAATTATTGGGGGAAGCTTGTAGTTTTCAGCAGGAAATAACTCTGAGTTCTAGTGGACCGGCGCTCCTGAGTTAGGAGACTAAATTCTTCGTTCGGTTCGTTATTATTTGTGTGTTTTACAGTGCTTTGCATAATTCGTTCCACTGTATAAATTCTCGTTGTCAGGCTCTTCAATAAAGCCTTATTTTTAGCTTTGTGTTCGCGTGTACTGGTGCTATATTTGGTCTCTGCGTTTGCGTTACTAGGGCCCGTAGGGGTAATAATTAGAGTGCTCCCGAACCTGTTAGTGAGCGAATTTTAGACCTGCAGTTTCGACGCTCTAGCGTCAAGTTGTTATCACTGCGTGCTCTCCGGCACAGATAGGCACCGGTCACGGATATTGAGATAGCCCGCCAGCTCACGCGGATGACATAAGACCGGGGGCCGCAGTATAACATTAGTGAAATTGCACTAAAGTGCGGTGATGAGTATATTCCAAAATATCCACTAAGATGTCATTGGAATGATTACAACTATAGTTTTCCATATACATATTTGCATGAAGCTAATGATATGTCCAATAGCAATCATGGTACAGACATAACTTATGAGGAATTTAAAAGAGGTTATACTATGTTTGCCTTTGATCTTACCGCTGATAATGTAGACAATGGGGCAATGCAGCTTATTCGTGAAGGTGACGTGAGTCTAGCCATACAGTTTAGTATTCCACTTACTCAATATATACACGGTGTTCAATTAATAATATATGGTGAATTTGATAACTTGATTGCACTTGACTCAAACAGAACACCATTTTATGACTATGCAGCCTAACAATAAGAACAAACTTATGGATACTTTAACATCAGAATAAATAGCTGTTATGGATACTCTAGAGTTGGAAAATGCTGTAGGAAGAGACAAGTGTATGAAAAAGTATTTTCTGGGGGTTTTTGCCTCAGATCAGTTACCTGAACTATTTGTTAGACCAGCTTGTTTTATTGCAAATACAGACCCGGCAAATAAGCCAGGCAAGCATTGGGTAGCATTCTATATAGACAAATATATTGAGTATTTTGATAGTTATGGTATTGAACCATACGATATATTTAAAACATACATTCAAAAAATTGGAGGTAATTTGATCTATAATCCTTATTGTCTACAAAACCTAAATACTAATGTTTGTGGAGAATATTGTGTTTATTTCTTGTATAAACGATGTCGTGGATATTCACTAGAAGATATTGTACGTCAGTTACGTCAACGACCATCAGAGAATGACACTATAGTTAAGGATTTCACCGATAAACTTAAAATACACGGATCAAGAGGAGGTCAGTCGTGTCAGTGTCTGAATCAATAAAAGCCCGGGCAGACACTCATTGCTAGTACAGAATTTGCTATATTACCATCATGTTGCTCACAACCACTGCAGTCGACAAGTCCTTTGCTGACAGCTCGGTGAAGACCTTGCACCTAACTGTTGGCAGCCGAGAAGGACCAGTATTAACGCAAGATGCTGTAAATGATGTCCTAGATGTTCACCTGGCTGGTTGTAAGGCAAAAGACTGGCTACTGGTAATCGTCAAGGATATTTATAACAATATTTTATATCACAAGTTTACTACGAAAGGTGAACTTACGCTTGGCAACTACGAGAAAAAAGTCCTAAAGATTAACATTTTTCACATTCAAAAGAACAAAAAGATGCCCAATGTCAAAGTGGAAAAGGGTGTAATTTCAACAGACAACGCCCGTTATGTGGAATATCAAGTTTTTACAGAAGACGGAGCACCACTTACATCGGCTCTTTGTAAAGTGGCAAGTTATGTTAGTTAATAAAAACGAGCAATTTTAACGCATCCTCAAAATTCTGAACATTTCCAAAATTTTCCAAAATTTGGCCCCATAACTGATTAATTTCAGTTAAAGTATCAGTTAAAGTTATCAGTTAACTGTAACTTTAACTGATTTAATTTTTGGCCAATAACTTAACTGTAACTTTAACTGATTTTTGGCAAATAACTTAACTGTAACTTTAACTGATTTAAAATCTCTTAACTTAAACAACCCTAGTAGAACCTAAATTGGAAGCAAAAATTTGCAACGGCGGCAGTGAAAGTCACCCACAGAAGCAAATTTTGACTGAGTATATATTTTTGCGCTGTTTTCTATGAACTTTCCATGTATAAAAATTAGTGCTGACATATGTAGTTGTCTAGAAATTGAGATTAAGACTGAGACTCTGAGAAGGGTCATGTTTGCTTTAAAACGTTGGCCTGAAAATGTTTTTGTGCCGCGTTTTATATCGAAGAATATCCTCAACTCTGGTAGCATGTCACAATGAAATTTATTCAAAATTAATTTAACTCACAAAACGTGCTTGTTGTTGACCAAGAATAGAAGATGGTTCCATTGATACTCATAGCCATTAGCCGTATATGTGCGTTCAGCCGGAAAAAATATGACAACTGGCGTCACCAATTATGCCAACCGAACGGAAAGTGTGGTTGTAAGTACAGCCACGCTTTAATTTCAGTTGAACTAAATTGAACGAAAACGAATTGAAAACGAAAACGAAAACGAAAACGAAGACGAAATGCACGAAACTCCAATAATTTCTATTGCGACCCGAAAGCTGTAAGCCTACACACTTGATTTGATTAATTTTTAATAGATGAAAGCGCCTGTTTCTGTCGGCTGCCCTGAGTATTGCTTTGCTATTCATGTTTGCCGCACTCATTCTCAGCTGCGTAGGTAATTACACTTAACTTTAAATAAGCATACCGCCATAAACTTGCCATCTGAGACCGCCTCAGTTGCCAAATTACAGAACGAGCGAAAACGAAAACGAAGCAAAGAGCGAAAATGAAACGAAATTGAACGAAAGCAAAAACAAAAGTGAAAACGCAAACTAAATTTTTATCAATTGAAATTAAAGCGTAGCTGTACAAATAGACCCAAATAGTCATTGCCATAATTCGTGATTCTAGACTTTTGTAGTATTGCTTTGTATGCAGCATCAACCTACATAAAGTTGTATAATCAGCAACTGGCATGTCTTCATAGTTACATAGCCTGTATTTTTGTCGTTGCATAGTTGCATTTTTGTGTATTTTTGTTGTAAATGCATGGTATTTCTTGGTTTTTGCATTTTTTGCATGAGATGTTGCTTGGTGGTGTTTCCCTTTTTGCAGTTATCTTGAACAGTAATATACAATAAAATTAAAAAGCTTTCATCGTGACAAAATAAGCTTCGCTAGCTTGTAAAAAAACTTCCGCTGTGAATAACATTGTACTTGAATATTGTTATTGTAAGTTGATCACAATGTCGTTGTCTGTTAAAAATTACCTACTACTACTTTATCTTTTTTGTCAGCTGTGATAGCTTGTATTTCTAAGTACGTTTTGCGAAGTCGGCAAAAAGCTTTCTTCAGAACCAGTTGTGAGAATGTTTCAGTCGCGCCTCAGGTGACCGGACCAGACAGAGTATCGAGAAACAACAGAGACATAGTGGATCTGGATTGCCACTTCACCGGTTGGCCGACACCCGACGCCACCTGGAGCATGAAATTTCGAGAAAACTTCAATGTTAGTCTACTTTATATATACTGTCAGTTAGTTAATTATGTATACTGTCAGTTAGTTGTATGTATATATGTCATCTGGCCATGGTCGAATGCTCTGTTTTTTGCACATTTGTGATAGGTCCACAACAACACCCCGAAGCTAAGCGTCATTCGCGAAATGCACAGGAACGCGGGCGACTGACAACTAATAATTATTAACAAAATAGCAAGTAGATGTTTAGAATGATTTCTAATTGCTAAACATAAACATAGCAAAACAAAAGTGAGAGAATGTAGTACATAGGTAAAACGCCGTAAAACGAATATAAGACTACTCACTCGCCCCCCCCCTTTTGAAAGTTGGTATCACTTGAAGCCATAGGTTATTTACCCAACTGTTCGAAATTTGTAACTGCATCGATTTTCATAATTTTGGGTTCAGTGAACTCTCTTTGACTTTATGACTTTTAATGACAAATTTTAAAAAAATTAAAAAATTCATAAAAATAAATATTAAAATTTTAAAATTCTCCTATTCCCAAACTAAAACAAAATGAAAAACTGTTCCCTACAACTCGAAGAATCAAAAAAATACGCATTTTTCAAAGTTTGATCTTGGACTTTTTGGACTCAAATGATAACATAAGATTGACCCCTTGGGGTTGGGAACAGAGGCCTTGGGTCTTTGCGGGTGAATTTTTTTGAAACTGAGATTTCTGTCTCCTAAACTTGCAAGGTATCTACCTTATTTGAACCTCTGAACACTAGTTCGGTTTGATTTTGGATAGCAACGTTTTAAGAGCATCAAAAATATCATATTTAAAACAAATGTTAATGCTCTCTAGTGATATTGTAACTATTATCTTGCAATTTTACCTTCAAAAATTGGAGGCTAGTGACCTCTAAGTGTTAGAATCACTCCCAATTAAGCACGAGATTGAACAGGAACTTGAGCAAACTCAAAACTTCAATGACACTGTAGTCGTTACTATCGTTGAAGCGCAAGTTGCTCAAGTACCGCCAAAGTTCAGTGACGTTTCATGACGTTTCGGGCAATGAATTACTGTACTGTGGAATCGGCGTAATGGGTTCTAGTTGGGGGTACTCGACTATGCTGCCGCTACGGGAAATGCAACAAGACACGGGTCAACAGAGTTTACTATATAGCACCGAACATGGTGCACAACACCAGATCAAATAACTGAACCGAACTGCCAGACAGACAGCCTGGAGGCTGTCTGCGTACACAATAGTCAATATGCGAATTAACCTAGCCTGCATTTACGCAACGAGGCAGGCGGGGAGCAAGTGACCGACATTACAATGCGATCGCCCGAAAAAGCCCACTCTCTCATTTTGGGGGGACCCAATCAATTGGCAAAAATTTGGGACGCTTTCAAAGATTCAAAATGTAGTATATACGTGGCCCCCAAGCGATCTGCAAAAAAAATTTAAACGCAATCAGCATTAGAAAAATAAATTTGTGTCATTACGATGGTATAATGGTTTTTACGTTTCAAGTAAAAATTTTGGTGAATCATATTTTTTGTATTTTAATGCTTTGAGCACATCGACATAGCTTTTTACACTTTGTTTTAGATGAAGGAATTTACTCAGGACAGATTTCAGACTCTCAGTCAGGAACTTTCGGATGGCGAAAACAATTCCACCCTACGTATTCGATACCTCAACGAGAATGATTACGGGAATTATACTTGCCACGGAGAAAATTCCATGGGCCACGTTCAGCACACCATACTTTTCACTGGTAATGCTTTTAATTTTTATCAAAACAGACTAAAATATGCACGTACAAGAGGCTATTTTCAAAAAACAGAGTTCCAGCGTCACCTTATAGAGACAGATGTTGTTTTTATAGCAGTGTATACAATGAAAAAGTTCCCTGTTCATTGGCGTACGACGAGTTTTATCGGCGTAGTCTGAAGTGGCCCAACTCTGAACTGGCCCAACGCCTGCTATTAGTTGTCTTGCGTGTAAGGCAATTAGTTTGCTCAGCCAGTCACTGGGCACGCACAAGTCAGCTGAGGAATATGCTCTACCTTAGTACTAAGACGTAAATAGAAGAAATTCACATGCAGTATTTTAATAAGAAGGGGGTCGCACCTCGGCAACTTTTTTCAAATTTTAAAACAGTTTAAATATATAATTTTTACTTTTCTAGATAGATTCAATAATTCTATTTCAGTATTGTGCTTACCATGTATATAGATACACACTAGCTGCTGAGACAAACTTTTTATTATAGTAATTGAAAGTTCAGAGGTCTAGAGGGGGGACTACCCAGGAAAATCACGAAAACATTTGTAAAACAGGCCTCTAAAACACGCAAAAAAATTGGCATTTTTGCCTAAAAAGCAGCATGTTCTTCTAACATTTCGGGGATCGTGAAAAAAATTTTCTCGTCGGTCCAAAAGGGCGCACCCCCTGGTTACGCCCTTGTTACAATAAGATCATAAACTTCGTGGGTGGCGTGACTGTAAATACACATCAACTGGACGCCAAAAAATCACACTGGCCTCCAAAGCAAACAGCCAATGAAATGTATGCATTGGGCCAATTCAGAATTGGGCCATTTCAGACCTCACCGATTCATCCGTTGCAAAAAGTGACTGCAAAGATTAGGATTTTCAACAAATATTTGTGTTTGTTGAACACTTTACTGGCATCTTGCACACTTTTTGTGAAGAATGAAACTCGTTGCATGCCGACGACAGAGAATTTTTTTGCACACAGCTATATGTCCGTTGAGCTGACAAATTTAGTGCAATATTTGGCTTCGAATCTTACAGATTAAATACCTCGCTGTGTGTTACATAGTGGTGGTAAACTAAATTAATAGGTTTTGGTAATTATAATTTATTAATAAATAAATTCAACGAGTTTTGGTTACCGCATGCAACAAAATGTAAAACGGTTTTTGCTGTACTTATTACAAAATTTCACTTCGACCGCGGTAACGAACGGTTTGCGGTTGCTTTACCAGTAGCCGCATAACAAATAACAAATTTTAACAAATAACTGTGATTAACTGCAAATTTTGGCCTCAAATAATAATTTTCAGATAAAAAGGCTATTTATGCAATTACTTGTTAATTTGTATCCTCAAACTAAATTTATAGTTTTTTAGTTTATGTAGCTATTTCGCCATTATGTTAAAAACTGGTGAGTTTACTAAACTAAGGCACGACATCAGTTTTGATTGTCGCAATCCACAAAAATGAAACCCGATTTAGCCGCAATTACTGCAAAATTTTGTTCAACCACAATAACAAAACAATTGAGGTAGCTTAATCAAGTTTTCAGAATTGTGATTAACTGCAGATTTTTGCCACAAACGGAATATTTTCAATAGTCAAAGGTTACTTAAGCGATTACCTGTTACTTCAAAGACTTAAACTCGATTTATATTTCAGCTTAAATCCCGGAAGACATGTATAAGGACAACGACTAACTTTTATTAGCTGTTGTGAAGAACTAGTACAATTATAATCATAACTAATCTGGGAATAAAACGTGAATTATTTACATAGTGTGAATGGGGCATAGATTTTTTTATAAATGAATACGAGCTGATGATTTCAAAAATGCTAATCTGAAAGGTTCTTTAATAATTAAATTGTCAAATTTTAATTGTTTTACAAATCTCTGTTTTGAAGTTTTGAGTTCAAAGGGAGTCCATTGTACAAAAATGCAATCTAAAACACTGTTCCATTGCTTGGTATCAGGATGTACGGAGTGAACGTCAGCTACCTAAATAAAAAAAATAGCTTTAAGCCAGGAATATATCCTTGGTATGTTATATATACTCAAAATAAGTGTCTGACCGGTCAAAGTTGTTGCCCTGCCATGAAGAACCTTCTCATGTTTTAGAAACTGGTCTAACTGGAAACGGGTTATGTCGCGCGTAAGCGATAATTATTGCTACTAAAATGTCCCCACTGAGCATCACTTTGGTTAGAAGGTTAGAGTTCTAAAGCGTAAAAATGCAACCTATAGCTCGTTAAAGATAATGGTCATACCGGTCGCGTAAGCTGCTCCGGTGTTGGGGTTGTTTAACTTATGATATTTTAAATCAGTTAAAGTTAAAGTTTAAGTTATTAGCCAAAAATTAAATCAGTTAGTTACAGTTAAGTTATTGGAAAAAAATTAAATCAGTTACAGTTACAGATAACTGATAACTTTAGCTGATAACTTTAACTGAAATTAATCAGTTATGGAGTAAAATTTTGAAAATTTTGGAGATGTTTAGAATTTTGAGGATGTTATGAAAAAATTTTCAGGTCCTATAGACGTTTAGTTCGTATATTGATTATGACTTATAAAATTTTGCATGGGTTTACAACTCTTGAACCTGATGTGTTTTTTTAATTTTGCTCAGTTCAGAATTTACGAGGACATCAGTGAAAACTAAGGCAACCAGTTGCTCGTTTAAATATTACAAAAAAATTTTTTGCTAATAAAGTTATTGACGTTTGGAAAGCTTTGCCTGAGGAGGTAGTGACTTCACCAAATCCAACAGTTTTTGCACAAAGACTTAAATTGAATAAAATTCAAATAAGCAATTTTCTGGTAATTTGAATTTGAATTTGAAGAAATTTGAAATGCAAAATTGGGTAATATAGGATATGTTTTTAATCTTTTAATCGTTTGTTGTTAGTTTTTGTTGAAATTATCTGTGTCGTTTTTTATGTTGTTTCCTTGCTCCAGTGTGGTCTTTTATTTCTCTCGATGTTGTACTATGTCGTGAGTAAATCATTCATTCGTTCAAATCCACCCATTAGGTGGATTTCACGAAGGTGATTTTACTAAACCATGGTTTTACGTACCTTTTTATATGAATTGCACATAGTTTTAATACGAAATACATACATGTATATTGGTAACCAGTGAATGTACAAAAAATTAACTAGAAGAATAGTTTAATTTGGTCAAACAGCCGTTTCTATTGTCTAAATCAGGTTACTGGCTTGTGCCGATTCGACAAATGTTCGGTGAGCGGACATAAAAAAGTTTAACTGCTAGACTACGTAATTGTGCTGGTCGCTTTCGTTATAGTAATTTATAAACTCTGAGGGTGTTACTTTTGCTCCGCGGAGCTCAAAATGCAGCCGCCCTCGTCCGCAGGTCAAAGTGCAGCCCATCCCCCTTCCGACCGCAGCTCAAGGTAAAGCCTCCCTCCCCCCGGCCGGTACACCGGTACGTACATTGTATGACATGCGACTGTATTTACGTATATGAAGACATTGAAATTGGAAAGTTTATGAAGCAACAAACTTCCTTTTTCAAATTACGTTCACCATAGTATTAAAATTAAAACATCAAAAATAACACGCGATTTCACAACTAAACAAGCAAACCTGACTTGCAAATTGTTACACAAAATATGCTCATAGGTTTTATTGCTTCTAACAGCTGTACTGAGAAGTTAGTCAACTTGACCATTTGGACAATATGAGTTAATAAAGAGGTTTTTGCCAGTTTTCTCAGCGAAACCTCAGCCGTTCAATTGGAAAATAGGAGAAAAGTTATGGCATGACAAACCACATCGATCGAGCCCAGAATAACGAAAGACGGCTGAGTAGATTGTGAGAAAAGTTGGCTGAAAGAAGTAAAAAAAGACGCAAAGTTTTTTGAAAATTTTCAAAAGTTATAATTTTGTTCATACTCAATGAATGAACCTGATTTTTGCAACAGTTATGTATTTTACAAATACTACCAGCGTACCAAGTTAGAAACTGTGGCGTGAACGTTAAATGGAGTTATTTGTCAATTTGTATACTAAAAAGTCGCATTCAGCTGATTTTATCCTATTATGGGTTTGGCGCTGTCGCGCCAAACCTGATATATGTAATAAAAAGTACAAAAAGTTGCAATAAATTAGCCAATTATCCCGAGGGGGAGAGTGGGGGGAGGGTGGTTACCTGCAGTAGCGTGTATAGCACAAATAGCGGAGCGAGGGTGGGGGGCATTCTTAAGCTGGACATAATAATAGCGCAAATAGCGCCTATGGGTATCTATGGCACCTATGAGGGTACAATTCTGTGTCCTGTGTGCGCTTACACGCGACATCTATCTAAACTAGACGCACTTGACTTGTCATAATAGTAGTAATAGAGTTACACAGTCTGTTTATTAAAATACCTGCATTGAAATTTAGTTAAACACAAGGAAACAAAACAAAAACTTGAAGACAAAGTTTTCTGATGTTTAAAACAAAGAAAAATTGCAGACGCCGGGATTTTAATACAAAAATTTATCTACTATTGGTTTTTCCTTTTGAGAAATTGAGAAGTTATTTGCTGATTATACATTGTCAAAGAAAAATTATAAAATTTCAAAGCACAGTGTAATCCAATAAGATTAAATTGAACCTGAACATATCGTGTCGACGTTGAGAGACAAAGTGTTAGCTAACCACTTCATGACAGTCAAATACACCAATATGAGCCACCACAAGATACTGGGTACAGTAGGAATTACTGCTTAAATGAATTTGTTGTACTTGGAAGTCAAAACTGATTTGTTTTCTAACAATGTCGAACAAAAAAATTAAATGAAATGGTGTTCCCGACAATATTGAATAGCAAAAGTCAGTGCCTTAAGACAGTGACCAACATGCAAAGCTTACCATTTTCGCGAGATGTGGCTGAAATCACACAAACGGTTCCGGTTCCAGGGTACCGGTTCCGGTTCCGGTTCCGGTTCCGGTTCCGGTTCTAGAAATTTGCCGGTTCCCGGTTCCAAATTCGGTTCCACTTTTTTATTGATAATTTACGTAATTTTTTTCTATTTTTATATTTTACGTATGTTTTTTTACGCTCTGATGACTTTATAATTAACAAAATAGCATGAATGCATGCATGTCCAAGATGTAAGTATACAGAGGATTACCTGATCGATGTAATCGCTTTTGTACTGTTTTTTGTCGGAAAATTTGCTGTCGCATGTGAGTGCGCACACAAAATCTAATCTTTCCTCCAATTTTAAGGTGGCGCTCTGAATAACCGACTTTGGGGGATAAAACTTTTCAGTCAAGTTTTCGTTGGTTATTTCAAGAATGAATGTTCTTCAAATTTAAACTAGCTTTCATTTGATGTACATAACGTTAAATTTTGGTCAACTTAAATTTTTAACCAATTTTTCAATGGGAAAAGTCGTCATATCAATATACCAAAAAATTCTATATGGCTTTTGGTACTTTAAAACAGTTTTATGCAGCAGATTGCAAGCTGAAACTTTTTGAAAAGTCGTATGTGTAGGCAAACCTTTCTACAAAAATTTCCAAAATACGTTGAGCAACATTGATAAAAATATACTATTTTTCAAACAAATTTTTCGACAACCACTTTTTGGCTTCTGAAACTTTTCTCAACGGATTTTAGTACTAAAAATTAGTTTTAATTTTTGATAAATACGTATGCGTAGGCAATTTGCAGGTTTCTAAAATTGGGCTGTAATGTTTATATTTTCTTTAAGTTTTTGTTGTTTTTTTACTGTCAGCTGCGAAAGCCGAAGCCAAAGCTGAAACTTTGCACACCATTAGAAGAAACGTATATGGAGGTGCCAAATTTCTTGAATTGTAATTATTATGATTTGCCTCAGTAAGATAGGCTTTTTATAACGTCACTTTCGATAAAAATTAAGATTACTAAAAATTTTTCACCACTATTTAAAATTTAAAAAAAATAGCACCTCGGCAAGATAATTGTCGTTAATTTAACCTATAAACTACTAAATTTGGTTTAGGCACCACTGAGTTACGTTACTTCAAAAATTAGTCAAATTTTTCAAAATTTCAATTTTGATGCAGTCATAAACTTTGCTCAAATGCTCCGAGACTCATCAAAATTCGCGAAAATGCTTGCCTGGTGTCTATCTTGCTTGCACTTAAGCAAAAAAGTTCGTATTAGCAAAAACCAAAAAAGTAACGCAATTTGATTTATCGGAAGTTACTCAGACTTTGAGTGCCCCCTTAACGTGGTGCACCGAATAATTGACTGTGCAATAAAACTTCAGGTATGTTTTTAAGCCTTTGGCCTGGACAAAAGCAGTGAATTATGTTTTGTTTGATAAACATAACGTGCACATTTGTTGAACTTTTTTTAAATTTGATTTGAATTTTGATGTGTAGATGTTAAATTTAACGCCTTACTAGGCCTAATAGAAACATTTATAAAGCCTACCGGCTCTTACTGAACTAACACACAAAACCTGCTGGCTCTTAAGATAAACTCTTGAAAAACAACCCAACTCTGCAGGCGGCTTTAATAAAATTAAATATGGCTGCCGCCATCAGAACAATCCAGCCAGCCGTACATACCAACATACACCCATGTGCATATGAATATGCAAAATAACTTTGGCCGTTCGTACGTATACGTATCGGCGCAACGAAGCCAGTCACTTCTCAGAACAAGGCCGGCTATTTTTATTTAAATTTAGGCCACGATTGTCAAAATAGTTACTTCTGCCCAAAAAAGGTAAAAAATTGCTATAATTTTAGGGAAGCGGGGTCAAAAAATTGTAAGATAAGGAGAGTCCAAGCCAGAGCGGGTGGGGTACCCCCATTTTTTTGTACTGTATTTTACCTTTCAAGTCGAGGTCTGCTTATGTTCGAGCGCGCAACAAATAAGGACTTAGAGTACCCTAAACTCAGCCACAGCCAAATGAAAGCCACGTAAAGCCATCGTTTAGTAAAACCACCTTTTTAGTAATCCACCCAGTGAGTTCAAAGCAAAAAATTTAATTCACTTTTGGTCAATATGTATGATTTGATGTTTTGATTCCCGGAGTGCCATTTTAGGCTAAACGGTGCAATAAACCATTTTCTATGCTAAATTAAAGCTTGTTTAGCTGTAAAAAATTAGCCACAAAGTTTTTTTGAACTGTATGAAAATTAAATAAAAACTACTAGTTTTTAGAATGTAGCTTTAACTAAAGCTGAAACTTTGAGCCGACGTAATATTTACAACCTAACAAACATTATGGGTTGCTGAACCTCTATCCGCCGACTCGATCCGAAAATTGACCCACCCCGTTTTCAAATGTCATGGACACCAAGTTTGTCACCAAAGTTAGCTGCATAGAACTGTATAAAACCATTGATGGCCACCGAAAGAAATGATGGAACCGGTTGGAACCGGCACCATGCCGGTTCCGGTTCCGGTTCCGGTTCCGGTTCCGGTTCCGGTTCCATCCGGTGCCAGTGGAACCGATCCCATCTCTAATAGAAACCACATTTACTTACGACCTTGATGCATTGGATTCTTGGTCGGCTGTTATATTTTTAGTGGAGTGGGGCGCTCCCTCCTCAGTTGGACCGTAGCCCTCCCATTTTTGTTGCGCCATTTTTCCTTTGACCCCCGCATCTTATTGTTTTCCAAAACAATGTTTTAAAGACCTTTTCATTGTTGTATTCTCATAGTACCTTTCGTGCGCCCCCTCGTCTTGGTCAGCGCACCCCTCTTCCCCCATGAATTGCTGCCTACAATATACAAGGTTGACCATCTGACTCGTGAAAAAGCGTACCGATCTAACGTTACATAGCGTCAACATCACTGTTTTTAGTGAGTGGTTCGAGAGTCTGGTGAAGTTTAGAAACGACCACATTGAGAGCCAACCCGTTACCGCCTCAGCGTCGGGTCAGTCTGCCACCCTTGCGAATCAACGTGAGCTCATATTAACGTCCAAAATATCTACATATATACATGTGATGTTACTGTAAAATACAAATTCTAACTGTTTTGCTATGTCCTATTTTAAAAGTCAAATTGCATCTTACTATCATTATTGTAACAGTATTGTTACAGAGTTTGCGTGCTGATTGTTGGCCAATATGTGCATTATATGCCAATATACAATTTCGTGGCAGCCTTCAGCGTCATTAACACGAGTCACGACCTGTTTCCAAGCCTAAAGGCACTCAGTTCACTTGCATTTGAGTGCCTTTGTGGCTAATCTATTTGTCCCAAGTTCCAGCTACATTGCAACTTTGTCTAATGTTTCATCTTACTGTGTCGCATCTCGCAATCACAGTTTAATACGGGGGTGTATCTTTGATTTGTACAGAGGCAACTAAAATTACAACCATGGTACAAGCGCGAGCTAAATTTCTATAATATGCGCCCTTAAACATAGACTTTTAATCAAAATTATGCAAATTTTACCTAAATTTTAGCTAAAATTTTAAAAAATTACAATTTTTTATTTAAAAAACGACGTGTTGGCTTAAAATTCTGGAATAATTTCGCAAAACATGGTCGTTTTTGTTCTGATTGGAACACAGACTTGAGAATTTTGGTACACAAACCCCCCCTGGAAAGACCCTGCGTTAACGTATGGTCGCAACTCCGTAAGTTATATATGTGTTAAGACTTTTGTTTCCTGCTTGTATTTATGTGATTATAATAATTTAATTTTGAATAATTACATATGTGATTACATATTGTATTTTCCATGTATACATGTGTTGTATATTTAGGGTCCCACCCTTGTTGACCTAGCCATTTTATGTTCAGTTTGGCATTGAGTTTATAGTCACATTTAGTTGTCATAGTGATGAGCGCGCAACTGAGCCTGGAAGCTACACGTTTAGTTGTTATTTTAGGAACTCAAGTTTAGTCTAAAAAGTAGTTTAATTATATTCTAATTATGTTTCGAATTATATTCTGAAAGGGGGAATTGAGTTTGAGTCTAAAATGTGAAGTTAAAAGGAGTGATAAAAAGAGTGAAAAGCAAGCTAGCCGGTTGGCTTGATGGGAACTTGAGAGTCGGTCGGGGTCCACGCTATTGGGGGAAATTATGGATTTTCACATGGAATAACTGTGAGTTCAGGGGACCGACGCTCCTGAGTTAGGGTTACAGTATCCGAGTAAATTCTGCTACTATTTGTTATATTTCATATTGTATTTTGCAATTTGTTCCACTATATAAATTCTGTGTGTTTGGAGGCTCATCAATAAAGCCTTATTTTTAGCTGTGCGTTTGCGTGTACTGGTTCAATATTTGGGTTTGCGTTCGCGTTACTAGGGCCCGTAGAGCTTTTCCTTAGAGTGCTCCCGAACCTGTTAGTGAGCTAAACTTGCAACTGTAGTTTCGACGCTCTAGCGTCAAGTTGTTATTACTGCGCGCCTTCCGGCACAGTTAGGCACCGGTCACGGTTCTTGAGATTAGCCCGCCAGCTCACGCGGAGGATATAAGACCGGGGGCCGCAGTATAACAAAGTGGCGACCGTGACAGGACGGATAGGATAGGGCCGGGTCCTCAGGACAGTGCTATCCCCGAACCGTCTTTGGAGGTGAGTTAGGATCACCATGCCCTGGGTTGAGGTTGGCACTTCAACCCTTACGGTACTCGTGCTGTGTGCAGTATGGATGTGTACATAGTATCTTTCTGATTGGTCCCTCGGTTAAGGGTAAGCCGAAAAACCCTCGGTTTCGGTTAGGGGTGAACCGGAGAAAACCCTCGGTTTCGGTTAAAGGTAAGCCGGTGAAAACCCTCGAATTTGGTTGAGAAGCGTTCTGGGTCGATCGAGAAACCCTGTGGTTGCGGGTGAGCCAGGAAACCCTGAGTGTGGTGTGATTGAAGTAGGCTTGGAGGCCTACGTGTGAATGTGCTCCGCCCTTGCGGCATCGGGTTCGCCCCGGGAGCATGAGTATCGACCGAGTATCGTTGCAGGGTCGCAACGATGTTCGAAGGGGGGACCCTGTTATAAATGAGAATTAGGGCCTATGAGACTCGGGGGCTGTGGTGTAGTGGTAGCATGCTTGACTTCGAAGCAGGCGGCCCGGGTTCGATTCCCGGCGCCCCCATTTCTTTCATTCTTGCTAAATTGGGGCCTCCTCTTTCTATTCAACAAAGTGGCGACCGTGAACTAGGCTTTGGAGCACCTAAGACGCCTCTACGTGTGCCCAATTTTTAAAAATTTTTTGTTTAAAATTTATTGTATTTTTGTATTTTTAACCGGTTAGAAACCCGGTCAGTGGAACCAATTGCGCACATACCACACCCCCCCCTCACAAGTATAAATACTGGTCTTCCTGTGTAATTTGGGCAAATTTTGGGGTCAATTTCAGCGAACTACACAGTGGAATTGTAAGTTGTCTATTTTATATGATTTTAGTGTTATTTGATTTTTGTAAATTTTAACGGAATTTTTACAGAATTTTGCCAGGGGAGTAGAGTGTAAGAAGGGGAGCAAGTTTTAACTGCTCCTAGTCTCGGAATTTTGATTTTTCAGACGAATTTCTCCCCCCCCCCCCCTAAGCCTAAGCCTAAGCCTGAACTGTGATTTTCCAAGTGGGGTCTGCTGCAAAATTTAGCAAACAAAAGTAAATTCTAGTGCCAGAATCGGAATCTACGGTAGTGAAAACCTTAGAAAACACATTTTTCGCAAAAATTTTGGCCGATTTTAGTCCGATTTTTCACGAAAAACATTTCAAGTTACACTGTTGGAGGACGCCATTTTGAGCAATACGTACGTATATAATTTTCTGTTTTTCAAATTTTTGGTTTTAAATTGGGATTTCTGGAAACCTCCCCCTATTATATTATAAATTACGCCTTGCTCCCGTGTTTTGATTTAGTTTTTTGAAAAATTTCTGTATTTTTAGTAAAAAAGTGGCTGAAATAGCACATTTTACTCGGAAACGCTGAAAACAACAAATTCTACTATATATTTTTGCTTTTGGATTGGACCTCTAGGTTTTAGTTGTTGAAACTGATCAATTATACGATAATTTCCACATTTCTAGTATATAACGATATATATACGTAGTTCACTTTGTGTTTTATGTTTAAATTTCTAGTGTTTCAGATTATATACATCTGAATTCCAGAGTTGATTTTGGTTTGGAAATTTGGTCAAGTTTTTCCTTACTTATTCTATTTTGTAGTGGTAGAACAGTGATATTATTTATATTTTCTTGCATATAATTTTTGGATAGAAATCGTGATTTAGTAATAAATTGTGGTCAGTTGAACTTAGTCAAAAGTAACTTGCTAATACTGCCAATTTTTGTATAAAATCATTGATTTTTAGTACTGATTTCTGATTTAGTAGTATAATTTTTGGAACAATCTGCATTTTAAGTATATTTTTAAATATTTTCAGCGTTTCCTAACTCACACATCGCAGAAATTCATAAATTGGCCCCTGAACGGTTACGAATTCCTGACAGCCAACATCCGAGTAACCCAATCTACACCGATTTGATACAGTGATCACCCCTTCCGATCTCACACAGCCAGAAATTTGCGAACCCGCAATTTCTGAGGTATTTGCGGAATTTTAGGGCATAATTTGTCGAAAACATTTTGGTTTCTTTTCTACTTTTCCTTCTTTGTTACATTTTGAAATCAGTGTCAAGTTGCTCTAGTTGATAGTGAAAACTTTCTGCGGTTAATCTTTTTGCTCTAAACGCCTAAATTACGCGTCTAGAGGTTAAAGTGAAATTAATTATACCCTGAACCAATTGATTGTAGTTACTTTTCTTGTTATTTTGTGAATTTCAAGAATTATTTTGGCTAAAATCTAGCAAAGTCAAAAGAAAACGTCAAAATCGAAATTTGGAAGGGTCGAATTTTTCTAGCATCAAATTTTTCACCGAAAAAAGGTGGAATATAGTATGTAGGTACACCCCAAACTTTTTACAAACTTTTTGGAGTAAAAATTTTCACGTTTTTGGTCGAATTTTTCCATTTTTGGGCAAAATTGTCCTAATTTTTTGCAATTTTAGTGGAAATTCAAAAATCGTGATTCCTGCTAAATCAGCGGGATCTGAACGGTGAAACTGATTTAGAAAGTGAGCTAAGACATTATAGTTACGAATTTTATAGCATTTTGGTCCGAAAAACCAATTCGGACCTCAGAACCGACCAAAATTTTTGAGCCCGAATTTCAGTAAATTTCACCTTTTTGAACTAAATTACGTTAGAATATATACTTGTGAGTGCCTCTTTAGTCGGGCATACAATTCAATGTTTCGCACACCCACAAAAATGCCTGAAAATTCCGCAAATACTGGTCAAACAGACCAAGTGTCAGAAACGGGCCCCGTCAAAAACACTGATTCTGACCCCACCCCTACAGTTACCCTTGCAAAGGAGCCAAACGACGCGGTTGGTGGTGCTAGTCTAGGGCTAGGTGTTGGTGTGTGTACAGGTGTAGGTAGGGCACTAATAGGCCGAGGCGTCCGCGCCGGCCGTGTGAACATTTCAGATGATCCTGCACAACACATAATGGATCATCAGCCGCCACTACAACAGGAGCAGCAACAACAACTCCAGCACCAACACAGCACCAAGTCACACCAGCCCACACCTTTGCCACCACAGCCACAATTACAGCCACCTGAACTATCAGTGGACCCTTCGGCAGTTAGGGGCCAGAGGCCCGAGGTTACTTTGTTTGCGGGGATAAATTGTGGGGGTACATATAATGACAGTTGGGAAGGAGCACGAGCAGCAGAATTGACTCGTACCTCCTCCCAACAATACCTTGCTGAACTGGCAGCCTGCCAGCGACTAGTAGTAGGTGGTGCACGAACGACACAACTGTCGGCACAACCGCGAGATGTGTCGACAGAGCCTGTCGGGCTGGCACCACGGGAGATATACGATGGCCGCCACCAATTTTCGACTGTCGCACACACGCAGTGCTCCCAAATTGGTGAAAATTTTCGAATAAATTCTAACACTACTGCCCCTAGCTATAATCCTGAGCTACTAACAAAGCAACAGCAGTGGGTACACAACCCTATTTCAATCTACACACTAGCAAATTCCTCCCCCTCTCACATGGAACCAGTAAACACTTTTTGCTTAGCAGATGGGATCACGAAAACGGGGTCATATGGGCATAATACCTACAGCAAAATGACTGCACACACACATTCGCAACTGAATTTGGGCATCAACAGTACACGTAACATTGGAACACATAACCATCGATATATAGGCCCAAATATGTCCCAAATCGAACCAAATATTTTGGGGACAAACCCAGTGGGGGTGAATCAACCCCGACCATCAGCCTACGACCCCCAGCAGCTACAAGGTATGCTCAAATTTGTTGCCGATCTCCCAGTTTTCGATCATGAAACTACAAAATTGACCCTGCAGGAGTGGCTACAAAATTTTTCTATGCGGCTCCGCATAGCAATGGTTCCAGAGGAGTATTGGGGAAGGATTTTGTGTTTCAAACTAGCAGGCCGAGTGAGCCTTTATGTTTCAAAATTGCCACAGGGTGTGATCCATGAGTTTTCAAAATTGGTCGAGCAATTGACACCTGTTTTTGGAGCCCGAAAATTGACCAAAACAGATTTTCATCGTAAATTCATGAACAGACGACAACAGGCGGGTGAACCCGTACGTGATTATTTGAGGGATTTGCAGACAATGGCTCAAGAGATTTGGGTTGATGGGGCAGAGCGTGACACTAGTGTGGCCCAACAAATTTTCAGTGGCATAGCACCAGAAATTCAAAGATTGTTGGCGCCCATTTACTGCGACGGCCCTCCCCCATTGACCAAGGTGGTCAATCTGCTCGATTTGGCTTTTCCAGTAGAGGGGATAAATTGGGTCCAGTCTGTCAATGACGACAAGGATAGTCAAAATTTTGGGGAGAACTCTGCTAGTGAACCACTGCGTCGACAAAAACAATCAATATCACAGCCATCTTTTCTACCAAACCAACCAGAAACTGAGTCGAACCGAACTGAACTTTGGAATGCTATTCAAGAATTAATAGCTGAAATCAAAAACAGTCGCAATAATGGTGGCGACGATTGTCAATCATTTAAGCGGGGACAAAATGATGGGGGGTACGAACGGAATCGAACTCCGATGCACATGCAGGCGAGTAGGGAGAGACGGCTCGGCTACCGGGAACGAGAGCCAGCGCAGTGTCGCAACTGCAACCAATTTGGCCATTCGAGCAGAGAATGTCGTAATACACGACAGCGGACAAATTTCAGCCACGTCCCCGGTACCCGATGCCCACCCAATAGTGACAGTAGGTACGAGAGAGGCAGTAAGTAGGCCAACGCAGCGGTTCAATCAACGTCGAAACGACAATGTACCAGTACGTGAACAAAATACGTACGTACCAAGCATGAACCCACGAACAAACCACAATGACCATTACGTACACTACGCTAACCACTCGACACCACGCAATAATAACAACGACACACGTGGATACGTACAACACACATCAACTAATACTAATAATCCCACATATCCGATTCATCCAATACCACAGTGGCAAACACAACCAGTTTTTCTGCCTCAGCAGTTTGTGTATCCGCAACCACAACAGCCTCGAATACAAAAGTCTCAGAATCCTCCGGCTCAGACTCAGTCAAAACAAAATGAGAAACAGTCTGTGACAAACCAGGAGGATAAGGACAAAAAGGAACAAGAGGATGACGATATACCTGAGTGGATTTTGGAAGCACATAGAGTGGCTGAGCGAATGATCACAAACTACCGAAAGGAAGAGGATGAGCAATCGGAGGAGGAGTTAGAAATTGAAGATAGCAACGAGTACGTAATGATGTTGAGTATAAGTCACGAAAAAGAACAAGTTAACACAATTCTCCCAATGCCACACGTCATGCATGAGTCGTACAACACACTAACTACACACAACACGCATACGACACATGTTACTCAAACCCCATCAGCGACAGCGCCTCTCTTCCATATAACACCACCCGACGTTGACGAGACTAAAACAAGCAATGAGCGTGAAAGCCAAAAGTCAAAAAAGGACATGGTTAAACCAGAAAAGTCATCCCCAGACCTGAATAAATGTACTGAGCTAGATCAGGAGGGACATTCAAAAGGGAATCATAACGACTTACAACTTGGGACTACTGTCACGGAGACTTGGACCGACATGACCGAGAAGGGGACAAATACCCAAGTTAAGCGGACTGGGCAAAAACACAAGAAGACCAAACCGGTAGTGGCTCTGCAGGGAAAAGTGAAACGAGCGACTAACTCCAAAACTTACACACAGCAACACATACAATCACTGAATAACCGTATCTGTGAATTGAAACAATCGTTGGAAACATTGAAACCAATTGTGCAAGTGAAAATGGAAAATGGCCCAGTCTCACACATGCAGGACATCATTAGTATTAATATCCCAATAGTGACTGTGCAAATTTTGGGCAAAACAGTCCCAGCACTGATCGACACTGGAGCCTCAATGTCACTAGTGACAAAACGTCTGTTCATGAGTTTGCAGAAAGATAGTCAGCTATACGTGACTACCCCTCGAGCCCAGGCAGCTACATCAGTTAACATGTCAGCAATATATTTTGAAGGGGATGTGGAGCTCCCAGTTGAGTTTGAGGGACACCAATGCAAATGGTCATTTTACATTATTCCGAACTGCACACGGGATTTGATCCTAGGATTTGATTTTCTACAGCGATACGGCTTCGTGATTGCATGTGCGCAAAGAGCAGTCAAATTGGTGGCAGATAAAATATCAGATTGGTCGCCGTTATTACCCCCACATCTGACCATGTCCATAATGACAGAAGACAAAGCACACATAGTGTAGACTAATAGATACTTTAGGACTACTAACTATACTAATAATATATTAAAAATTGGGTATTAGTTGAGAACTTAGAGCGTTGGAAATTTATTTTGGGTATAATTTCATAATTTGATAACTTTAAGTTAGAGCGAGTTAGAAAATGAATTTGAAATTTGAATTTGAAAAATGGCACTAATTGTTTCATAGTTGGCATTCTTTATCTACAAAATTTGGGGACTATAATTTTCAAACAAAAAGAATAATAAATTATAGACAGTGGGTTAAAATGTTCTCCTTTTGGATATAGAAATTTTTTTAGTTAAAGTTAGTCCATGAGTACTAGTTATTGTCTGCACATATATTGCTTGTACTGTCTGTATCACTAATAAAAGCACCGATGTGTCATCACGCGTCGTCTGAACAAAATCAAGCCAACACTATCACGGCTTAAATACATAAAAGTACAAAAAGAATATAGGGTTGTGTGGCGCACTGTACTTGTACTCATATACATCTACACAATTACCAACAATTATTTGTATATTGTTGCAGAAGTTAATTATGCCATCTTAAATTATAATATTCAATGTAAATTCAAAGACTCGAAGTTGGCCATGGAGTGATGGAGGAGCAAAACGGAGTGTCGGAGCCAAAATTCAGGAGCACCCCTCACCATATCAGAGCAGTTTAATAACACCAAATGCACGAAAATTGCACGACTAATTAGTTGCATGTGACTGTTCAGTGTTTTAATTTTAACTAGTTTGTACTTCCACACATAGTTATACCATCGGTAAATAGTTCCAAGTTATATTACGCAAAATACGCGCATAGGTACGAACGATGGATCAACAAGCTGCCACTAGTAGCAGGAAAAGTGAGAAAGGCCAAACAGTACAAGCAAAACACGAAGTACCAGAGTCACAGCTAATACCACATTACACAGTTGCAACTGATGTAGAAAAGGTTAGGGTGCAAACTGCAGTCAATAGCCTTATGTCTGGACAGAACTCCGAATTTCCGTTCGATCCGACCAAAACAGAAATACGAATAATTCATACAGTAGAACGATGGCTCGAAATGGAAGAAAGACTCCGATTTAGGCTCGAAAACTGCCCGTTCACAGCTCTTAGTCTGAAAGAATGTAGTACCCCTTGTATGGGAATTTTACCGGAAGCGAGCATAGCGATGGTCCAGTTAGCATTCCCAGCTATTCGTAAAAGGGGTACGAAAAAGTTGAAATTTTTGTAATTCTACCTATGTATATCTATTTTGTGACACAAGATTTTCAAAAAGTCAGACAAATGATGGCAATGATTCTTCAGTCTCCACCCACAGCCTTGACTACGTTTTCTGCAGAAGGTGATGTCACTCGTATAGCTAGAGCGTATGGCATGGACACCACGACGTCAGTGGTCGCATTTGGGCAAGTATGGAACTACATCGGTTATAATTTTGCACCACAAAAGAATCTCCAACCGATACCGGGTAAGCCCGGGCAGTCATGGCGGAATTGCCGAGAAAACGAAGGCAAAGAATGGTTTTTGCAGACGTTCGATGCAAAAGATATGGTCCTACCATGGCACCTTGCACACACACCAATCCCAACGGTAGCCAGTTTGAAAAGTGCGGTCACTGATGTTTGGTTTGCATGCCAGTTGCTGTCAGAGTTAGTAAGAGTGGCACACCCTGATCCTTTTGTCTTTCAAAAGATCTTGGAACAAAAAGTGGTGAAACTCACACATCCAGCGGTAGCCCAAATGGCATTTAAACTGGAAATGAAGCACACACCACCCAAATTAGAATACATGGCGCCAGGCGTACCCCTGTTGCATCCAAAAGCTAAAATATCAGTTCAGAAGGAGTACGTCAAACCAAGCACACAATGGCCAAATTTTGGACAGCCAGAATACAATCGAAAGCAAAGGGTCTGCTTGCTGGAATTCGTTGATCGAACTTTTGTCGATGCTAAGGAAGAACGGGAAAGACTGAAGAAACTACGGAAACAACAACGGCAAGAAGAGAGAGAAGAAATTCAGGAGTCTGAGAGTCGGATCCAATATAAAACAGTAGCACACATGTCACACACAACCTCAGAAGTCACGGAAGAGCCCATAACAAAGAGTCTGCCAGTTACAATTCGACAAATTAATAATGCTAACATTGGTCTTTGGTTACAAAATGTCGACCCAGTGAATTATGCTGTGATATCTCAAAGTGTCAGCCCGGTACACGAGGAAAATGAATGGGAGTTAGAGACAGTCAGATCAGAGGGAGTGA